>JAJGRX010001279.1:0-242836 GCA_025461125.1 Carex kokanica
GCCATTTATAGTAAATTTTGGTGCGTTAGCAAGCAATTTTTTAGCAGTACACTTTGTAAACTTTCTGCAGAGGGAAGTTGGGTTGACTTTGACGCCTCCAACCGGTAAAGACAACACAGAAACTTGGCCTGGACTTGAAGCTGTGAAGCAGTTGCAAATTAAGTACACTAAGAAAATTGGGTATGTTACAGGAAAGCTAGCTTCTTATAACTCAACTTTATAATTCTGAGGTTCTCATAGACGATTTAAAAACTACAATACTAGGTTTGGGACTCCAAAATGAACTAAACAAATTTGCTGATCTTTTAAATTATTGTACAGGCCTGCTTGTGACATTGCAATATCAGGCCTTGGGTGGATATCAGTTGAACCATTCGGTTTGCCAGGAGAAGATAATGATGATGAAGAAGAAACTGGAGAACTCCATTTGTCAATTCATGTACCAAAACCAGTAGAGATTTTTGTTAGGCGTCCATTGCCAGTTGGCAAAGTTGCTGAAAGCTGGTACGAGTATGAGGAACTGTCTGAGAAGGAAGAGGAGTCTAGACCGAAATGGTTTTATTGACTTATTTGAAAGAAGGAAGAGGAACTGTCAGAGAAGATAACTCTAGATCAAAATAGTTTTGCTGATTCTTCTATAATATAAAGTAATATTATTCTTATGGACAACAAATTGTAGCTTTTCCTTTTGCGCTTCCAGATTTTCTAAGAAGATTTGATAGTACAATGGCGTTGTTGCTACATTGTAAATAATGTCATTAACAAGGCCAAAAGACAGATTGATCTCGTCTTGCATGATGAAATAGTTAGCTTATCATCTAGTTTGAAATCATGTTAGCGAAGTAAAAGAATTACAACGTAGGCCCGAAACACAAGTTAACAGATTTTTCTTTACTACTGTGAATTGGTATTTTTATTTTGCTCCTCACAAAGTCCCAGTGGTCTCCAAAGCCCAAACTGAGATGAAAATCAGAATTTGAGAGCGGTACTTCAAAAGAAAAAAGAAAAGAAAAAACACTGTTCAAAGATTAAATTCAAAAATTGCATTATTAAAACGACACCCCATGATTGAGAATTTTTGATAGGGCAGCACTGAGTGCTTTCTTCTCCCGTTTGACTTCAGAATCCAGCTTAGCTGCCTGTAAGTTTCAAATTAAACAGCTAATATTAGAAAACGTAAAAGTCGGAGTTATATTAAAAAGAAGAACTTCAACCAGCACTATTTCGAGTGAATTTTTTTCCGAAAATGAAATTAACCTGGGACTTAAATGGAGAGGCTTGAGGTCTAGGAAGCTGATGAAGAACTTCTTTCAGATCTGGTGCAATTAATCGTCTTATCAGTACCTAATTTTGAGGTGTAGTGAGATACATTGACAACATAAAGTAATGTGCACCTCTTATCTCGTTTTCTACCCGTTTAATGTTGTGAAGCTGGCTTTCAATAGCACGGCCTTCTTCCCTTCATGTGCAATTGTGCATATAATATTTGATTACACAAATAAGGATGAAGAGAAATCAAGATAAATAGGAAAATAGAAATTAAAATATGATATTAGAAAAGGTTGTATACTTGAATGTAGCCAAACCCTTCTCAAATTGCCTTTCTGCATTGAGTGATCGCTCCTGTGTTAAAAAAAAGGAGAAAATTGAAGCAATCTTCTAACTATATGAGACAAGAAATGCAAACAGTAACAAACATTACTTCATAGCTAAAGAGAACTTTCCTGCTTGCCTACAAGTCTCATAGAATCTGGTATAAACAAGTAATAGAGTTGGGCTATTGTGCTTCATGAAGTAAAGTTCATGCTTTACTTCATGGTTTCACGCCCATATCTTTGTTACTCAACTCTAAAAAGTCAATCCTAACCTTTTAACATGATCTTCATATTGAAATGTGTTTGGAGACCAAATTTAATTTTTTTTTGGAAAATTACTATTTTCTTAGAATTTTTTAAAATCATATTTTTCAGAAAATTCTGGACCATAAAAAACAGTGATTTTCAAAATTCTAAAAAAATAGTAAAAATTTCCAAAAAAATGTAAAATTTGGTCTCCGAACACGATTTAATATGGAGATCAGATTGAACGGTTCAGATCGACTATTTGAACTTTGAAATCGCAATATATGGGCATGAAAAAAACATGAAGCACAATAGCCCATCTCCAAGTAATATTCCTGTATGATCTTACATACATGTAAACTTGCCACCTGATCTCCTTAGCTAACTAGAGAAGGCTCTGGTGGCACACATTTTTTATACCAGAAGCTGTTAAATACCCTATTCCAGATAAAGACACCTTCAACCAATTGCAAAAGCTGATGTGGTAATTGCAATTTTAATTGCAAGGATGTAAAGCAATTGTTTAATTAGCAACCCATTTCTTGCAACTTTAGGTATGGAGATACTCTTGCTAATATAATTACTGAAGTACAATTAGCAATCTAAATTGCTGGTCATGATCTTTATCTTCATCACGAGCTCTATATCCAGATAAAACATCACAAGTACTAAAGTTTTATTGGGTTATCTTAGCCAAAAGCCAATGCACCATATCAATCATGTTAGAAATCAGTATAGTGAATTTGACATGCTAATTTTTCAACATTCTGGCCATGCACAAAGCAAACTCTTCATTTTTGCAATATTGTATGTGGATGTAGATCTCATGACTTGGATCAACAGCAGCAGTAGGATTTCGAATGTTGTTATTGGATGTGCAACTAGCCACCCCAAATCTAGTGGCACCAGATTTCTCTTCAAATAACGCCCCTAGTACAACTCAATGTCTGTGAGGAACTAAAGGACTGCACCACAAAAAATTTCCATTGAAATATATTAGAAAGATATAATTACCATTAATTTTCTATTCTCATTAGTGATTAAGATTGAGTGATTGTCTTAACCCATTGACATCTGTCCTTGCACTGGAAATCAAGACCTACAAACAAAGTCAAAATGAGCAAGATTAAATTTTATTGAAACTCCACTGTAGAAACTAGAAAGTTCGATGCTCCTATTAGCATACAAATCAATTAATTCTTCATGGTGGTTAAAATTGGTATAGCAAACTTAGAGAGCTGCATCCTATTGATTTGGTTGTCTAATTGTCAATTTAACTGGCAGATGAGCTCAATTGAACAAAAAAAAATATATATTCACAGGCCTGATTGAACAAAAGACTTGTTCAAGTACCAATTCTCACTTTACTTCCAAAAAAGATGAAAGGAGACTTGTTCTTACCTCATTGCTCACAAAGGTCCGTCTCAAAGTTTGGATTAGATATTGTCTTGGACCTGCAAAATAAGAAGGGGAATAATTTAAACAAAGAAGAAAATTGCACTGAAATGCATAAACAAACTTCTATTCAGATATCAGCATACTAATACTTAGCATTAATTAATCATATTAAGATCAAAGAATGCAATCCAGCAAGTAAATAGAAACCTGTGGAAGGTCATATCAGAACCTGTACATACTGAACCATAAGTCATGATTGGCCAGACTGTTTGATGGTTCACACACCAACATTACTCTTAGGTTAACCTCATTATAAGTTGGGGGGAAGATGTGCATACATAACTAAATAGAGAACAAAACTAAGAGAATTATCACTAAAAAGTATGACGTAAGGAGGAGAACCTTTAAGAAGAATAGCCCTGTACCAGTTGCCACCCCAAGACATAAGCCAGGATGTGATCTCCGCTGCTAATACTCCTCTATATAACAAATTTAAATGAAGTAGAGCAAATGAAATTGCACGGTCCTTTTCAGGGTTAATAGCATGATAATAGCCATGATTCCCATATTTGTAGCAAACAAGAAGCATTTGAAGCTTTAGTGGGGTTCTAAGTTCTTGTACTTTGTAATTATGTAACTATGTAGGCTGTAAAAACCTTTTCTTACTAATACAATCGTCACTGGGCAATTGCCCAATAACCTTAAAAAAAAATATCATTGAAGCCTGATACATCTTTATACATCTTAGCCCTAATTTCATTTCAAGTGATGTTCAATCACATGTGCTTATGGATGTTTAAGCCCCCAACACAACACCATGAAAGAGAAGATAAAACAATATAATAGGATTATACCTTGATCTTTGCAATTGACATTTCTTCATGTGAACATATTGACTCTTGATCAATTCAACCTTTTCCTAAGATTACACAAAAGACCAAGAGAGAGTTTAAGATGTAATTCCTTGAATTCTGATGTTTTTGAAAACATTTCGAGTTGTTCTAATCTAATTTACTTTTAGCTCGCAAATTAGACATCGTCTTCTTATAGCATTTGACAAAATACTCTAAAAAAATATATGCATGTAAATATCAGAGAAAGAGCAAAAGGAGAGAGAGAGAGCGATGACGAGAGGAAAGACATTACCTTGGCTCGAGAAGGCGGTCGGAGGAGAAATCGGAGGGCGGCGGCGCCGGCGGCGGACGAAGGCTGCGTCAATGGCCGAATCGATTGCTGCCTGAGCCGCCATAGACTTCTCCATGGCTTTCTCCATAGCACGGTCGCCGCCAATTCTCTGACGATATCCGCTGTATCGACTGACCCTGTGTATTCTCCCTCTCTTTTCTCCATGATTCGATGAGTGAGATGTCGAACTTCAGAAAAATGAAGAAAAAACAGTCGGATTGATAAACTAGCCGTCCCTGATGTTTTCTTAACTTTTTATCCTCTGTTATGGTCGTAATTACAGCAGAATGCAATATCTTTTCCTGATTGAAACAGACGGTCAAAAGGAAGGGGTTCAGATGCCAGTGCGGTACCTACCATGTAGAATGAGATTTGCATCGCGGCTGATTAAGTCAGGCACAAATTTTAAAACAGATCTCTAATTCAATAGATACAAAGATGATTTTGACACTAGTGAGAGTTATTATTCATTGCTGAAAGTTTTTTCAATCTGATCACTTATTTACTAATTAAAAAATTAAATAGTTATTAACTTAATACTAATATTTTACTTTATAAGTACGAGGATCGAAGTAGAAATTTTCAGCACAAAAGTTCAAATTATAGACATGTATGAAAATTTAAGGATAGAGTAGTAATACCAAATTAATGGAAACTCTTTAAACAATTTTAAATAGAGAATCAAGTGACTTTTATTTAAATTACATAAATCCGTCAATGAAATTGTTTTTTATAAAAAAAAAACTTGACGGTGGCTGTTATGAGCTATGAAAAATATCAATGTGAAATTTCTTATACAAAATCGGAAGCAGTGTAGCGAAAAACGACGATGGTAATTTTTTTATACAGATCGGAAGGGGTTCTTTGCCATCCAACCAATTTGATTAAATTTTTGCACACAATGTAGTGTTTATATCATATATCAATAATTATAATTAAAGTGTAAGTAATTTACGTACTTGAGAATAAAATATATATCATTAACGTACTTCACAGCTAAGTTGGCCAGTTAAGTTCTCGAGTTTTTCAATTTTAGGTGTCCCAAAGGAATGTTTAAGCCTCTCATAGTTGTGAATTATCGGCCTAAAAGTACATAAACAAGTCCTAAGTTGATCCAGTAATTAATATATCTGATTAAAACTTTCTATCAACTACCTAAGATGTCATGCACACTAACTCCTAATTTGGTCAATTCATATGTCAAGCTATCTAGATTAGGGGTGGCAACGAGTTGGCTCGGTCCGAGCTAGACTCTAGCTCAGCTTATTAATTTTGGACCGAGCTATAGCCGAGAGAGTTGTACCTAGGGTATCCGAGCTAAAATCTCAGTTTGAAATCGTGACAAGCCAGTCCAAGCTAGCTCGCGAGCTGACGAGCTGGCTCGCTGGATTTGGCTGGATCTTGTTTTAAGAAGAAAATAAATTCTATAAACTTTTTGGATCGAGCTAGACCGAGATAGACAATATAAAATGCACACAAAATCATATAAATTTACAAATTGATGCCTAGCCGAGCTAGCTCGAACTCTTTAATTCTGGACCGAGCTAGTAACGAGCTGGCTCGTTAACAGCTCAATCCAATAATGAACGAGCTATTAACAAGAGAGTCAGGTACGAGTCACGATCAAGTCATGAGCTACGATCTTTTTTGCCACCCCTAATCTAGATGTGACCATCATCTAAATAAATTAAATATATTCCATACTAAGCAAGTATACAAGATAAATTGCAAAAAGCAAACCAAGCAATACCATAGAATTTCAAGTTTCAAGTAAGATTAACTAAAACACCAACAAGTAATGAGTTTTCAAGCAATAATTCTAAGTGGGTGTTCGACAACTCCTTAGCACTCTTTAAATCTCCTTTAGACTCTTTAGCACCTTAATTCTACTTAACAACATCTCCTTAGTTCGGATTAAGATTTGCTCATGTTGTCCGGATAAGCCTTCTTTGGGCCTCACCAATTGTATTGAATTAAGTCTCCTAAACATCTTTGCTTAATCCGACTCTACCGAACAAGTGTTCGTTAGCCCCACTAAAAATTTAATCATACCACATGTGCTGAACACCCCCATGAGAATAAATCTGGTATCTCATAGGTGCATAAAATATAGCAATTAAATCTAGAAAATACAACAACTTGCAAAATAGAAACAAGTAACAAAGAGAGATATAACCCTTTAAGCCCTGACGCGAGCCTCCATGTTGCAAGAGTTGCACCTTCCTGTCATCACCTCATGCTTTGATGGTTCCAAGTCTAGCCTCTAACTCCTCCAATTTTCTCCTTTTTTTAAAAGAAATTGTAGCTTTTTCGTGTTTAAATAACAAATTTTTAAAAAAAGACTTTGAAGGCCCGTTTCATGCTTGAAACCGTTAAATTACAAAAAAGTTCAGTCAGCAAACCAATGTATGATGCCTGCTCAATAAAACATTCTCCACACAAGCCCTAAGCTGAAGTAAACTAAATTTGTCCATAACAAAACACATGAAACTAAATTCAGAGTCCAAAAGATTGTCAGTCTCAAAGAGAGTCATCTTCATTGGTTTAAATAGCATTTTTGAAGAGTTGAAAAGGTAGGTTTCATGTTTGGGGTTGTGTCATAAATATTGAAAAAGGTTGAGAAAGTGGAAAGTCGAAAAACTGCTGAATTTGACTATAATTATTCGAAACCATCTAAAAATAGCTCTCCGGTATGACCCTCATGGATCTGTGCAATCTAGAGAGGTTTCTTACAACGTGCATTGCATTTATGGAGTGAAACTCTCTTGTGGTCTGCATCAATACGTTTTTGGACCCCAAACGCTACGCTATGACATCAAAATGCGCTATTTGCGCTACGGCCGCTACAGCGCTATACAATATGAATTTTTTTTTTTAAGCAATTTATATGGGTTTTAAATAAAGGTAAAAAAAATCTCAAACCGAAATTGAATTTGTTGCTACTTGCTACAGATAAATCAATTTGAAATTGGGAATAGAAATTGAAATTTGAATAGAAAAAGAGTCCAAACCGAAATTAAAATTTGAATAGAAAAAAAAAATAGATTATGTCATGAATCATGATGCTTAAGATATTTTTAATAGGAAAAATCGATAGTTTATGATATTACTATGGATATTTTGAACCGCAATTTGGACTTTGTACGGATTCAATATGAATATTATAATTTCTTAATTACTTTGGTGTTATTTATTGTTCTATGAGACTTTAGATAATGTTGATATTTAGTACAAATATTGAATATACGAAATGTAAAAAAAAAACGCTATTTGTAATAGCTTCCGCTATAGCGACGCTATTCGCTATAGCTTTTTTTTTAGCCTTCCTGCTACGACGCTATAAACGCTATTTAGAACCCTGAATATAACACATGTTTGTATTTTGACTATAACTTTGTTATCCGAACTCAAATTGATGTGAAATAAAATTTATTGGAAAACTCACAAGAGATCTATAATCTTTATGTTTTTAGTTAACTCTGAATTAGAATGTACAGTATCCATAAATTTTTTAGTAACTCACAAAAATTTGTGTTCCATTTCTCTTGGGGACTTGACCAAGTTTTAATGTCTTGTTCTTCATTTCATCGTGTGTGCTCCAAAATACTTTATTTTCATTGTTTCTACATAAAATCTCAAAACACTATGATGGTAATTTAATCTTATTGCTAAAACAACCTAAATCAAGATATTTAATATATTTTTCAAGTAAAACCATAGTTAATTTATATCTTCATTTTGCACGGCCGCAACTTTGCTTCTGATATTTGTTAAAAGAGGAGGGATCGGATTACATCATTTTTTGTGACATCGTTCATTTTCAAAGTCCAAACAGTCGATCCAAACCGTTTAATTTGATGGATATATTAAAATGTGGTTGCATATTAAATTTTACATTTTTTGAATTTTTTTACTATTTATTAAGATGGGTACAAAAATTCAATGGTCTGAAAACAACGATTTTGTAAAGTACTTAATAAATAGTAAAAAAATTCAAAAAAAATGTAAAATTTGATTTGCAAGCACATTTTAATATATCCATCATATTGAACGATTTGAATCGACTATTTGAACTTTAAAAACTTTAAAAATAGACGATATAATTCGATGCCATAAAAAACAGTGTAATCTAATCCCTCCTCTTGTTAAAATCTAAGTATTTTGTAGTTACAACGCAATCAAAATCATAGGGCTTTGAGTGTGTATTTTTTCTTCGGTAAGAAATAAAGATTGCCCCTTCTCGGCCTGACACTACTTAATTCTCATATTTTTGTTGGATTTAATTTGTACAGGAATACAAAAAATACAAAAAAAATAAAATAATATAAGTAACGAGAGAATAAACTAAAACAACAAAGAAAGTTAAAATAAAATATAAAACCCATGTAAGCCCGCATACCTAGAAAACACCCACTCGATAATGAAATCAAATATGCTCTGATTCTCTTCTCATAAACAGTAATTATAAACAGTAACTTTCCTATTTTTTTCGAATTTAGCTGTTTAATTTTTTTCAGAATGAATTTCGAAATAATTTGTTTCGAGAACTGTTCTTTGTACATATTTCGAAACTGTTCAATAGCTGTATTAAAAAAAAAAAAAAAATAGCAGGATTAATGTTTATACCAAAAATCGCAGCAGATTTGGGTCCATCGATAATACCTCACTCTGACCTGTGTGGCCCACAACTCAGACTTGCCTCCTCTTCTTTCGTTACCGAATTACAAATCGATCCGAGCACACGCTGCAGCGGAGGCCGAAGATGCCTCGATACAGAGACGAGCCAGCCGCAGTGCGCGTTTACACCGTCTGCGATGAATCAAAGTAATTGAAACAATATTATAGAAATTTCTCCGGTCGTATATAGTCAGGAGAAGAAGGGATGAATTTACAACTAAGCTGCACACGGATTTGGATTGATTTTCGTCTAATTAGAGCTATTTTTTATTGAATTAGGGTTTTATCAAACCTGAATATAGCTGAAATAGGCTCTAAAGCACTGCATCGTTGTTGATGCACAGAGATTGACTTGATTGGATTTTAGACAGGAAATTTGAGACAAATTTTATAATCAATGAGTAATGAGTAATACAATTTGTTGAGGGCATTTGTACAGTTTCTTTTTACCCCTCCTGTTTTTTTTTTGCAGATATCTGATTGTGAGAAACGTTCCTTCATTAGGCTGCGAAGAAGAGCTCAAGAAATTATTTGAATCATACGGTCCAGTCGAAGAGTTAGTTCATCTTTTCAAAATTCCTTTCTTTCTTCTTTTATTTTTGGGATATCATTATGCTTTTAAGCCTAACCATTATTTTTCACAGGTGTAAGCCTATGGATGCCGAGGATTGTGAACTGTATACTGATGTTTTCTTTATCAAATTCTCTCAGGTCAGCAATGCAAGGTGATTATAATTGTACTTGAAGATAAAAAAATTATTTTTTTTATTAAAAACTTGTATCTTTGCTTCTTTTTGGTCCATCTTAATTAGAATTTAGTTAAGTTAGGTTTTAATGGATGCTTACCTAAAAAGGAACATTAACAATCAGTGCTGTGCTTATTCTTTTTTAACTAGTGACCAACATGTTAGATATTTTTAATGTCTCTAAAATATGTAAATTTTACTCTGACAGTAAAATTATGATCTGAAGGTTTTCGAAGATAAAACTTGATGAGTCTGTTTTTCTTGGGAATCGAATACAAGTTACATATGCACCTCATTTTGAGACACTTTCTGACACAAAAGAAAAACTAGAAGCCAGGAGGCGTGAAGTTTTAGGCCGCATCAATAGTAAGTTCGATTTTGCATCTAGCTCTTGAAATTTTTTGTTTGTAATCAATTGTATTTTATTGAATTGCATGGCTGAATCAAGGCTTAATTAGGTGGAGTAACCATATACTATTGTTATTTGTCATAAAGCATGCAAGTTATGTTTTGCATTTTTTACAGCTACAGCTGGAAGAAGAGAAGGTGCGCAAGTTAAGAATTGGATCTCTAATAAGAGGTATGACCTTAAATTCGACTGTCTTTTTCTTTTACATGTCCTTCTCGTTTTGTTTCATTATTAATATGATTAAATGGGGTTTTATCCCAAGTTACTTGCATGTAAACTTAAAAAATGTGCCTTAATTCTATTTATTGCTTTTAGATTTTTTCATTTTTGTAGCTGTCCTAACTGCTGCTGACAGCTCTTTTTGTTACATGTTTAATTGCCAATATGGCTGGTCCTTGTCTCCTCGATAAATCAGTTGTAACACTGAATATCTAGTTTCATAACCACGATATAATGCAAAATAAATGGCAAAAGAAAGTTTGAAATTTTAAAGGTCTATTATGAGTGGCCAGTATCAGTCCATCTATACCAGTAATGAACGGTACCAGCACAATAATCTTTGTTCTTTTTTAATTTGGTTGCTATTTTGTAATGTTTTTATATTTCCAGAGGCTATGGAAATACAAGTCAAGGCTCTAGTACTGCAGACATGGTTTATGATCATGTTTCCTCCAACAAGGCATGCTATTTTCATTCTAACCCTTTTAAAAATCCAAACATCATTTCTTTTGCACAAAGAGTAAACAAATGTTTTTCTTCCTTTTTAATCTCAAGTTTTGCTATTAGAAATTAATCTTTAAGATGACTTTTGTTGTTCTATTTCAACAATGTCAATTATGTGACGTATAGTAATGAAGCATGTAATATTTTATATCTTTTGCAGGATATTTTTCCCTCTGCATCCATGAATGCCACTGTAAATTTAGTCAGAGACAAACTAGAAAAGGTCTCTCTCTCTCTCTCTCTCTAAGTATGCATAATTAGATGACCTTGTTGTTAAGTTATTATTTTGATTTTTTCTTTCAGATAGAATCTAGCAGTAAGAGCGCAGACAGTTTAATGGCTTCAAAGAAACCAAAGGTTGACACAAGACGAAGAATATAAGGGGTCATGTTATCTTTTTGAAAATCTCTTTTGATTTTACATGTTTACATCAACAATTTTCTGTATGTATACATGTAAAATTTTGCACTATAGTCTTGCCTTAGTCTAGTATGTCGTGTTTTTAGGGTTGCCAGTTTCGTATTAGCTAAGCTTGATTGATTTCCAATCGTTGCTCAATAAAATTACTAGTTACTGTAAATATGAATAACTATTTATTCTTTGGTTCTCTATGGCTTTAATGTTCCAAAAAAAGTTACTCTTTCTCAAATATACAAGCTTTTATCTGTTGTTATGTGTTTTTAACAGATGTTGGCAAAACATGCAACACGGTTTAAGAAATTTAATTGCTGACGTTTGATACTGGTTAATTTTTAATTCATCGCACTAATTAGGAAAAAGTTTACTTTGCAAAGAGAGGTAATCGATAATTTAACAATAACGGTTCATTAATTTCTCAGGAGGTGTGCCATGTGGTCAGAATTATGGGTTCCGATTTGTGAGGCTGTATAGGCCATATAAGCCAGGAGAAATAGCCCCCTTTTAAAGTAATCGGTATCTTGTCCTTTGAAGGACGTCGACGTGTGAACCTGCCGTTTTTTTTATTAATAGGAAAAACAAAAAAAATATATTAACAATGAGGAACAATTTTGCTAGATTTTGAAAAATAGAAAGAATATTATGATTTGTAATATCCAGGGCACTGTAATAACGTCCAGTTAATCTAATCGCTAATGATATCTAATTAACAAAAAACACTGTAGCTGGACGTTATGGTCTATATCGTCCAGCTACATTGTTCTTTTTTCTTTTCAAAAAAATTCGCAAACCGAAGCAAAAAAAAAATGTAGCTGGACGTTATAGCCCATAACGTCTAGCTACAGTGTTTTTTGTTAATTAGAGATCATTAGCGATCAGATTAACTGGACGTTATGGTTTATAACATCCAGCATTCCAGCTACAGTGTCCTGGACGTTACAAACCATAACGCTTTTTCTATTTTTCAAAATCTAGCAAAATTAATACTCATTGTTGATATTTTGTTTTGTTTTTCCTATTAATAAAAAAAAACAGGTGAACTTGTCCCTATGCCATTTATAAGTGTTTGTATTTATCGAAATATTTTCCATTTCTATGTTTTCATGCCACATTCTCTAATATAAAGGTGATGACGGATCGATGATCTGAAAGAAACAACTACCAAGGATGTGGAGGTGGACAGAAACAACTACCTACGATTCAGTGGAGGTGGACAGCAACAAAAACGTTCTCATGTTCATCAGCCTATAGGGCAATGCACGATACAGGGGTTACATCAAGTTACCACCGAGCATTGTGGCAGCTTAGAGTGCCGATGAAAGTGCGCATTTTTCTCTGGTTAATGTTGAATGATAAAATCCTTACTCAAGAGATACTTATCATATGTGGATGTACAGTACCCCAAGGATGTGCATTATGTGGCAATGGTCAAAGGGAGACTTGTGATCATTTAATGCGAGCATGTCCATACTCAATAAATTTTTGGAGGGGTTTATGCGCGCAACTAAACCTGCCAAGGGTAAGGGGTAACTGCTACTCCGAGGTCTGGTGTGAGGGGCGGCAAAAACTGACGGGGCAAACCAAGAAACGCTGGGATGTGGCATGGGCGGCGGGCTCATGGGCACTATGGAAAGAACGGAATAGAAGAACGTTCACTCAGAAGAGGAAATTAGTACACATCCTGATTAATGATGCGGCAATTGATATACACAACTGGTTACTTTTTAGTTAGATGCAATAGGGGAAGAAGTGGCCTAGACATTTTGGGAGCGTTCTTAGTTTTATTAGCAGAGCTTTTCAATAGTTGAGTTACATTGTAAATTTACTAAATGGTTACTAAGACCACTTGGTCCGTGTAACACCCCTGTAAAAACTTTTTTTAACTCAATATATCTTAGTGGAACCTTTCCACTATCCCTCAAAAAAAGGAAGAAGAAACAACTACCATATTTTATTTCCTGTGATTTAGTTAGGTACTTACGTCTAATCAGCTCTTGTTTCATGTGTATATATTTTTATAGATGTCTGTAGTTCTGTAGCTTTCTGTAAGTGCAGTGAGAGTGAGTTTGTGTTTTTAAAATTCTAATGAATTTTGCGCAAAGGGAAGCATCCCAGCCGTTGAATGGCTCTTTATACATAATGGATTGTATTGATAAACTTCTGATTAAAAAATTTCTAACATACATTAGTTTTCATGGTACCTTCATTTAATATACTAACAATATAGGTCAGAATTAAAAATTTAAATTTGTAAACGTGTTTTTCATTATTACATAAATTGTGTATCAAATTTAGTCCATCTAGAAAATCATTTAATTACTACATCAAATAATTTGTAAATTCTAAGAGTTTAGTATTGGCTCTTTTATTGGAATAAAAATAATTCAAAATTGGACTGAAATCAATATATATGCATCTCTGTAAATGAGGATGGTATATTTATAATTTTAATCTTTCGTTTAACCTTTCTCGTGCAGCAGCAGCAGTCGTTGTCACTTATCAACCCTGTAGAAATTATTTGATGCACCAATAAGGCGCCTTCACATCAAAATTCGTAATGCCTCTCTAATAGAGCAGTTACAGTAGTTAAGCATGTAACAGAATATTGTTAGAGGATTGATTGAGATTAGTGAGCTGTAATCTGTGTAACAGAATACTGTTAACAGAAACCAAAGCCTATATATACTGGCTGTTGTAAACAGATTGTGAGAAGAATAATACAAAGATTTCATTCTCAAATTCATTCATTTCTCTGAGTTTTCACTCTCTCAAAGAACTAAAAAATCTTCAAACCAGTTGGTTGTAAAAATCTTATTTTATATGCTAAATTTTGAATCAACTTCCAACAACCATGTCCGTGAAAGTCCGTTTATTTCACTATCATGCTACGAAACTTTTGGAAATGAAGAGTAAATAACAAGAACCTATGATATCGACCTATTTCTCAAATTTTCTCCATAGATCCCTAGCATAGGTAATTAGACCAATATTTATTAGCTTCTAGTTCTTTCCCTACACAATAAGTCAATTCTTGCTAACATCTCGGTCATCTCTTGCAATCTACTTAGATTATTCTATATTTTGGAAAGAATATTTAAAGGTCGTTTTTGGAGGTCGATCTAATAAAGGGGCACAATATGAAAGCCACAATTGAAGAGACCAACACGGAAATCTACAAAGCTAGAGTCATAAATGATCCAAGCATTTTAAATGTTTTCTTTCTCTGTTCCTTTCCTAAATAATGTTGTTGCTTGTACTCATTAACCTTGCTTGTGGAAATGAAAGTTCACTTGCTTGCAATCCACACTCCTTTCTGTTTGCTGGGTTAATGCTATCTTACTACTCCATCACTACTGGTGCTAATATACTAATTTACATAGGCAATAATTGCTGATATGTATCATTTGAAAATGATCTGATAGCAAGAAATAATTCCCATTAAAACTTTTAACTTTTGACAGGATATACACTTTCTAGAGTATGGTTATGGTACCGATGTTTTAAACCAGTGAATCAACATCATGAAATTTTATACTTGTAAAAAAATTATTCCGGGTTAATAAAAAATAGAAATTATTTGTGTAAATATCCAAAATGTAAATATCCAAAATGTACATTTGGATTTGGATATTTGTGTAAATATTTACAATTGCAAAATGTAAATATTATTCCAAACAATAGAAATTATTTGTGTAAATATTATTTGTGTAAATATCCAAATGTAAATATCCAAAAAAAATCCAAATTCAACTTATTTCCAAATCTGCCCAAACCGGAAAATTATTTCTCGGATCCAGCCCCTATGTCCGGGAAATAATATTATGGATCCAGAGGGTCTCTTTCCGAGAAATTATTTTCCAGATTTGGAGTTCTGAGAAATAATTCGTCTGATTTGGGATTGTGTAGATTTTTTTAATTAAATAGAAAATGTTATGATTGATTAGAAAGACTATGGCATATAACACAGATCAACATTTATCAGGCCAGCCTTTCTGCGGCTATAAGAAAAATTAAAATATTTATTTATGTGTTATTGGAAAAAAAAAAAAATGTTTTGGATCTGATTTATTGATCCCGATTCAAAAATCACTTCTTAGTAATAAAGAAAATATTGTGGTCTTTCTAGTACATTCAAATTCTAAGATACTGCATTTATTTAAAAAAAAAAATGATATGAAATCATTTCGGTCTGTCAAAATGTCAGATCAAATTGTGGTTTTCGAAAATAGAAGGACCACGATATTTTATTTATCTACCCAGAAGTGACTTTTGAACCTGGATTAATAACTTAGATCCAAAACATTTCTATTTTTTTCCAATAATACACAAAAAATTATTTTAATTTTTCTTACAATTGCAAAAAAATCCGGCCTGAAAAATGTTAATCCGGGTTATTTGTCGTAGACTTTCTAATAAATTAATTATATAGTATTCTATCTATTTTAAAAATAAATTATTTTTAATATTTCAATACAAAAAATAAATAAATCATAACATTTTCTATTTAATTGAAAAAAATTGAAAATTCAAAAACCAGGAGATTATTTTCCGGATATAGAAGCTGGATTCGGAAAAGAATTTTTGTGTTTGAACAAATCTGGAAATAAAGTTAAATTTGAATACAAATTTGTAAATTTTGAAATTCTTTTGGATATTCATAAAAATTTCGGAATATTAGAGGTCACCAGTCACCACTCATCCCGTGAAAACTGCTGAATATCATTTACAAGCAAGTAAAAGTAATACAATGACGCGATGTTCAAAAATATGGTCAACAAAAATGACCACCGCCCTTGACGTTCGTTGATCTTTTTGCATTTTGTACTTATCCTGTGCAGTGGTGTTCATGTCTCAGTGTACTTTCATATGTTGGATATTCTCAAGATTAGTGCGGAAGTTGCGTAGAATAATTTCAACCTTTGAGAGGGGAACTAAAATATTAATAGCGTTGGAGAAGATCTCACCAAGGGACTTTTTTCTTTTTAATGTCCCCACTTTGTCCCATTTATTTCAGCATCCCAAAAAACACGGAACTCATTTGTCTGCACAGAGAAAGAAAAGAAACAAAATTTTATCCTAAAAAAAAAAAAGTTTAAGAGTCGGTGAACTTGCACGAAACGCTACTGGATTTGAGAAACTTTTATTTATAGAAAGTGTTATAAAATAATAAAGAATACCATAAAGGAACCGTAAGTTTCTTCCAATTCAATTTTTTTTTTTTTTAATGTTGTCTTGAATCCTCCCGTGACTTGAAACAATTATACAGCATGTTACACAGTAACATTACAACATGTTTTCATAAAGAAAAAAAAATTACAACATGTATGTGGAGGTCACAACCAGGGGTGGATCCAGGAATTTAATCAAGGGTAGGCACAATGAATTAATCAAAGCAGCGGACTGGGCCAATGAATAAATTAGAGCAGCAAATCTGTTATTCTGGGTCAGGGGTAGGCACAGTATTGAACCAGAGGTAGACACAACAATAAAAATACACTGGACCTAAAAAAAAATTTAAATTCAGGGGTAGGCACTTGCCTACCCCTGAGCCTTTATAGGTCCGCCCCTGGTCACAACAGATCTAAGTTAATTAAAATAAAAAAATAACACACACACTTTAGATCTAGAAAAATCTTTCGGCTCAACTATCCAACTATGTATCTAAATTTCAAGATACTCTTTTTTGTCACTATTATTTTATAATATTTTATATAATAAAAAAGTTCATTTATAATTCGTTCAAGACTTGTTTGTCTCGCATCAAAACTTTATGTCATGCTTAATTTTTGGTAAGGAAACGAAATGGTTTCTGGCATTCAGGAAGAGAATAGGAAAAAGGTTGGGTATAGTTGAATTGCTTTTTTGCCTATTCAGATTTTTAATCTTTAAATACAATATTTTTATTTAAAAATTTGATTATTTTATATAATTTTCCGAATAAATGGGTTCAATAAATTTATCATAATTTAGGCAATAAAATAGCTTAAAAAATAATAAAGAAGTTTATAAATATAGAAACAAGCAGACTGAATGCATGCTTTGTACTTGAAAAAAAATTAAACATTTTTTCAAATGTTTGAAAGCACGAGTTTAATATAATTTGTGAATAAATGCATTATAGACATAAAATTGTCAAACATTCTAAACTACATATATCGTCATTAGATTAAAAAAGAAGAAGTGCATGTTGAATTAGAAGTTATTTAATACAATATGTTTATTCATAATGTGTTTCGTAAAACAGATATAGCTTATAAAAAATTATTAACATAACATGTAAGAATATGAGAGATATAAAACAGATATAGATTAAAAAAATTATTATAGCATTGTTTCACTTGGGACAAAAATATGAATGAGAGATATTTTGTATTCATGATTTGTCCTTTTTGTCTCAAGTGAAACAATGCTATAATTTAAAATTTACTTTGTTTAATTGTACAGCAACTCGATTATTAGAGTTAGTTAGCTTCAGGCTTTGACTCAGTCAAACCACTTGTAACAAACTGTTAGTTAGTAATCTTTGGATGTAACTACGATAACAATAGCTTGATAATCTCCCTTGTACTCTTCTTTATATAGATGTACTCTCTCAAATGTAAAGATGATGAAATCAATACAAAGAATTATTCATTCTATTCCTTCTCTTTATCTCTTCCTGTCTCTATCTTTCATTGATGCTTTCAAGCATCATATTTTGTTTGGTGAAGGACTGAAGCGACATCAACATCTTTATCCATTATACATTTATACACTAGCTCATGTATACTTTTAATGTTTTATTCAAATTAAAATTCACGACCCCCTTTTTAAAGGTACAATTACCTCTGTAAAACGTTAGCAAAATTTTCTTTTCGACCTTTTTAAAATGAACGACTTCTTGAATCCAACCAAATTACTAGATTGACCTGCAAGAATTTCAAATTTCTAGAATGACTTTTCGATCCAACAAAATTATTATATTGACCTCTTTTTTCTGTTTTCCTTCGTTTTTCTGTTTTTTCTCTCTCTTTAAAATAGGAAAATGGACCGTGACTCCTCTGGATATTTCGGTCTCGCTTCAACTTTCAACCAGCATATTTGTAAGTCTCCATCTGAGCTAGAAAAATTAATGGCTCAATACCAACACATACCAATTCTTTATTTATGTTTCCTTGCTTATATATATAAGGAGTCTAGTTGTAATTTATTTGGAGTGATAAAGACTAATGGGTGATATGTTTATGGGTTGATAGGTGTACTGGTACGTACCAGTGTCGTAGAAAATAATGGTATGCGCTAGTCGGATGGATAGGGTACCGCCAAACGATTAATCAGAAATAATTGAAAATAATCAGTCATAATCGGAAATAATTGGCCGATTAGTCAGAAAAATTCGTGACAGTTTGATCACAGCCAACAACTAATCGGTCGATTAATCGGTCTAAACAGACGTTTTTTATAACACTAGTACGTACTGATATATAATCTCAACATGCACTAGTTTCTAAATTTTTTATGTATACATACTGCTACTAGTACATTAACTATCTTGTAATATAATTTTTTGAACTTAGTACTATAATACGGATTTTTTTCATCGTAAAAAAAAATTCGAATTTCAATAGTTTTGCTTTGCTAAGAAGAAAGTAGGGGTGTCAACGGGTACGGTAAGGGTCGGGTAGAAGCATTTTCATACCTGTACCCGTTACAAATTATTTTTATCCGTACTCTACCCTTACCCACTACAAATTATCTTATCCGTACCCTACCCTTACCCGTTATAATTGTCGGATAAATAAACGGTAGCGGGTAAATAACGATTAATACTAATATAATAATTATTTTTGTTATTTATTAAATAAAACAATAAAACATATACATTCATTTCACACATATATATAGTACTTTATTGGAAAAAAAATTTGATCATGCTAAGCGCAAGTAAAATAATTAAAGTATTATTTTTAATACTTATTAATATATATAATATATATGATTTTTTTATAATTATCCAATCGGATAACGGGTACAAAATATATTTTACCTGTACCCTTATCCGTTTAGATAACGAAAAATAAACTTTACCTGTACCTACGAAAAAACCTTAGCTGTATCCGTCTTATCGGATATAGTACGGGTTGGGTTGACATCCCTAGAAGAAAGAAAGCGCTTATTAATTTCTCCTTTTAGAAAACACCCTTGAGATCTCCAGTTGGGACTCCGGAGTGAATTCATATCCTCTGCAATAATTCAAAAGAGAATCTTTTGTTAATAAATCTCAACTGTCCAATATGTTTTAAAATTCGTGTGAATTAGATTTGCACTAATATTAAAGACCTCTATGTTATAGATACGAGCCGGATTAATTCCATTTAAAATCAGACGATTGAAATTCATTAACTCAAAAAGATTCTCTTTTGAGTTAATGGAGAGGATACGGATCCCTCTCGAGTGGCGTTGAAACTCGGTGTGTAAAAGGAAGACAAAGGAATGAAAAGAGCTGAGGATCATCACTATTCACTGGTCCAGTTGAGGTACAGGTAGTTTAGGGTTTAGGGTTTAGGGTTTACCGCTGGCCAAAATGTGTTCCTTGTGCAATTCATAACCTCTCTAGACATGCAACATGTCATGAGTCAAGGCATTTGGATATATAGAGGGGATGTTGTTATCCTTAGAAGGGTATACAGCGCAGAGGACTTACAAAACAAGACGGTACCAAATATGGAAACGTGGTGCCAATTCCATCGCATTTCATCAAAAACCATCTCAAATGAAGGAGTGATGATGCTGGCCGAAGATCTGGGCACTCCTTTGTCTGAGGTAACAAATGTTTTTACGGGCAATGTCTCATTCCGTAAGGTAAAGCTCTTGATACCAGTAGATCAACCCTTAAAAGACCGAATTGAGGCAGAACACCCAAATGGAGAGGTTTATAACATCTTTCTATCCTATGAAAGAATCCCTATGGTTTGCCTTTTTTGTGCCCGTATTGGACACGACCATACCACGTGTCAAGACAAGTTGAGATTAGAAAGGTTAAAACTGGACCCAAGATTCTGGGACCGCCCGGACATGCGAGAACTAACTAGACTTAAGTTTGGACCATGGATAAATAACCCTTCCCGACTACCAGCCTTATCACAAAATAAAGGGCCCGAGACCCAACCAGCTCCAAACAGTGCAAACCAAGGGGGCTACAGTAACCATCCCGGACCACAGCACCACACAAACCCAACACACCCACCGCCTTACCAAAACCAGCTATATCAGAATAATAACCAAGGCCATCTAGCCCAAAAGCTCACAAACCCCATCAACATGGCCCAAAGTGGAGCAGCAGACCTCGGCCTGCACCAGCACATATGGACCAGCACCACACCCTACCCACAGCCACCACCTGACCAAAACAACATCCATGACACAACACTATTTTCCCTGGGTCAGTTCTCTGCCCAACCAAACTCATCACACCAAGAACAAAGCAGCAGAGTAAGAAGAGGCCGAAAGCCAACAAGCCCAAACAATCTCGGCCTAGGTGAGATAAACCGAAGTGGTTTAAAGAGGAGCAGCAACACATAAGCGATAGTGATAGCAAACACAGCAGAACTGTCAGGTGAAACATCTAACCTGCAGCTTATGCATGGCTCTCAGGTGGTCACAGTTACTACCCAGGCCAATAAAAAAAGATCAGTGGAGGCGAGCAGGGACTCGGCTCCACCGCAAGTATGAATCTCGTATCCTGGAATTGCTGTGGCATAGGGGGGCCACGGAAAAGACAATTCCTTAATCATACCCTCCAATCTACACGAGCTGTCATAGCTTTTGTGGTCGAGACAAAGTGTTCAGTTACAAAGTCCAATTTATTTCTACAACAGCAACACCTTCCAAATTTTGATTTCATACCGGCAACGGGCCGATCGGGAGGTATGTGGCTGATGTGGGACAACAACATTGACCTACAAGTGGTCAGTAAGACAAGATACGTAATGCATGCTAAGGTGAGACAGAGACACGGACCCACATGGTCCTTGTTATGTGTGTACGGAGATCCCGGACACACGAGGAATAAAGATATTTGGAAAGAAATCAAGGAAGTTACAGAGAAAGAAGGGGCAGTATGCGTTTTAGGAGATTTTAACGCTATTGCAAGTTCGAAGGAAAAATATGGAGGTAACCCGGTTCTTAACACAAATGGCAGAAGATTTCGTGATTTCTATTTGAGGCAGGATTGATTGATTTGGGGTATAATGGGGCAGCCTATACATAGACAAATAGCCAAGACACTTCCACAGCCATCCACCAAAGGTTGGATAGAGTAGTAGCCACTGCCCAGTGGCTACAACTCTTCCCGCATGCTTATGTCAACCACCTGCCCCGAATATACAGTGACCACGCTCCTATTCTCTTGAGAATGAAAGGTAGATTTTTAAACCAACCCAAGTTCAAGGTAGAAAATTGGTGCATGACACATGAAGGTTTGCAAGACTCGTGGGAACCACAATGGAGAGAGTCCAAAGGTTTACCTTGGAGGGAAAGAATGAAGATGATGAAGAGAAACATGCAAGACTGGGCAAAATCGGTGCAAAACCCACAAAACCGAATTTAACAAATACAAACCCAAATACAAAGGTTTCAAGAACAGCACCCTTCAGTACAGAATATGGATGAAGAAAATAGGCTGCTAGATGCATATTGCCAAGCGGAAGATGATTTGGCAGCTTATTGGAGGCAACGTTCAAGATTGCAATGGAACACCGAGAGGGACCGAAACACATCTTTCTTCCACATGGTAGCAACAAACCGTAGAAGAAAAAATTTAATAACCCAAGTGAGGGATGACTCAGGTAATATGGTTACAGAAGACAAAAGGATACAAAGGGTATTTGTGGAATTTTTTAAGGGGCTGTATAAACAGGGGCAAAATCAAAGTGGAGACCATGAACTAGAGGCATTTTTCAGCAATACACGGGATAGAATTTTGATTCTCTAGCATCTGACGCGCATACCTCGCTGACTAACCGCCATCTGAAGAAGAGGTCAAAGAGGTTTTGTTTATGATGGCCCCAGACAAATCACCGGGGCCAGATGGCATGACTGCACGACTACTTCAAGGAAATTGGGCAGTTTTTAAAGGAGATGTTACAAAACATTTGCAAATAACATTTCATACAGGCCAACCACCAAGGGATTGGCTCAAAAGCTATATTGTGCTAATCCCAAAAATTGAAGACCCTCAATTATCAAAAGATTTTCGACCGATCACAGTCGGTAATATTTTGTATCGGCTATTAATGAAGATAATTGCAACACGCTTACAGCCTCACATGACCAAACTCATCTCTATAAACCAAACTGCTTTCCTGAAGGGTCGCCACATAGCTGATAACACTATACTAATCAAAGAGATTTTGCATTCCTTCCAAACAAATGAGTTTAGGAGCCACTCTTTCCTCTTGAAAGCAGATATAACCAAAGCATTCGACACAGTAAATTAGAGGTTCGTTTTGGCCGCTATGAAGGCGGTTAACATGCCAGACCAATTGATAAGCCTAATTCACACGTGTATGAAGATGAGCATGGTCACAGTCTTGGTAAATGGTACGGGTGATGGGTTTCTCACACCAACTCGAGGGCTCTGACAAGGGTGCCCTCTCTCACTGTACCTATTTATACTCGCCATGGAGTTCTTAACAAGGCAATTCAAAGTGTCTGCACAAAAGGGAGAGTTGAGAGGGATAAAAGTGGCCAATACAGCACCAACAATCACACACACTTTGTATGTTGATGACCTAATGATCCTAGGAGAGGCAACAGTGCAAGAAGTGAGGGTAATCCAGTCCATCCTACAGACCTTTGCATCAAACTTAGGTCTTTCGGTTAACCCACAAAAATCAACACTGTGGTTCAGTTCAAAATGTGACCAAATGCGAATAGAATCGATTATGTCAGAGTTTACAGCACGGCTGGCAGAGGATAGAGAAATGTATCTAGGGATACCAATCACACAGCAAAGGGGAGGAGGGGACCCAACACATGAACAGCTCCTAGAAAAAAATTCAACAAAAATTGAGTGGTTGGAAATCAAACTTCTTATCCCATGCTGGAAGGTTAACTCTGATTAAATCGGTTTTACTCTCTATACCGGTTTATTACATGTCGGTTACAAGATTGCCTATAAGAACAGTGAATGCGATAACAGCCATTGTGAGAAAGTTCCTCTGGGGAAAACTTCAAAAACAGCGGTTCATCTCCCTTATTGGATGGTACAAGGTGCGTGCAACCTTTGAACAAGGAGGGCTAGAGGTAAGGGACATAAAAACTTTTAATGATGCACTGCTATTAAAAATGGTATGGCAAATAGCAGCACAGCATGACAAGCTGTGGATTCAAATATTTAGAGCCAAGTATTATCCACGAAGAGGATTTTTGGGAGGAAATAACGCAAGAGGAGGAAGTGCTCTGAGCAAGGCAGTGCATCAATTAAGAGTTTTCTTTGAGGAAGATATTATGTGGCATGTGGGAGACGGGAAGCAAATAAATGCAGTGAATCAGCCATGGTTCGATGGCTGGGCAATACAAACAATTCATACAAATAGGCAAAGAGATACCAAGGTTGCAGACCTAATAGATTCGTTAACAGGCAACTGGGACGCGACAAAGATTGGAACTGTACTGAGTGCAGAGGCTTTGAGAAAAATTGAAATGCTGGCCCAAAAACCGAATCCACAGCCATTGATTGGTGATAAACTGATCTGGTTGAGCAGTGCAAAGGGTACATACACAACAAAAGAAGGATACGAAAAATTGCGGCAACAGGTGCAAACTGTACCTAACTACACAGAGGAATAAGTAAAGGCATGGAAAGTGATATGGGGCAACAAAGGAATTATCCCTAGAGTAAAATTCTTCTTATGGAGGGCAGTACATGATGGGCTACCAACTATGAGAAAATTACACTCTAGAATACAACATTTAAATCAAGCTTGTCCGAGGTGTGTAGGGGAAAACGAATACCTGATGCATACAATCTTCTTTGTGATATATCCCGAGCAACATGGTGGGCGTCAGAACTTGGCCTAAGAGTAAATCACATACCCTTGAGCTTCCCTAGAGCTTTTTTGAAAATTACAGAAGCACTGAACACTGAGGAGGTGATAATTTTCGCAAACACAGCATGGTGCATCTGGAAGGCTAGAAACGAGGCTCTATAGACAACCAAAAAACCAACTCCGACATCAACACTCAAGCAGGTATGTACTATGAAGGTAAGTATATGTACCGGAGAAACAAGAGGGCAAGGGAAACAAAAAAGGGGAGGCACACCACAAAGAATGGAGGTTCTAAAGGGTACAGAGGTAGTATTGGTAGACGGATCATGGGACACCACAAATGGGGCAGGGTGGGGTTTAACTTGGTACAATATAGAGGGGAATTTAAAGGAAATTAGATATGGGGCAATACAGGCAGTTGACGCTTTGCAAGCTGAGGCAGAAGGGGCATTGCAAGCGTTCAGGCATATCAGGGAAATAAGAAGGGCTCAACCAACAACAGAATTTGCAATGTTTTCAGATTGCCAAATCTTAGTCAAGGCAGTCCAACAAAATTCAATTGAAGACTTACCGGCTTGGAGAACAGCGAGCATTGTGGCAGAATGTGGCAGACAATACCAAGCATGTAAGGAATACACAACACTGCAGAAAACAGCAAGGGAAGCATTGCAAGACCCTCACCAACTGGCAAATTAGGCTAGGAGAATGCGGAAGTCTTATTACGGCACCGAAAATGAGGCGGCAACACTCAAATTCAGCTTGAAGGCAGAGTTAGACATGTAATACTTTCTTTGGAAGGGACCGAATGTAGAAGATTGAAGGAACTGCAACACCCTCCAAGCCTTACTGGCACGAAAGTAGGCTCAATGGAAGGGTGCAGGACAGCATAGAACAAAACTGGTAATAGAATACCAGATGTCAGAGGAGGGGATAGGTTCTCTTACAAATAGCCCCTCAGCCTTTTTCGCTGTTAACATAAAGGAAAAGGGCGAGTAGTGTTAAGAACTCTACAGTTCAATTTAGGTAGCAGCTTTCTTTTACTTTAAAGTAATAGCTTTTTCAACAATTTCTAGGTTAGGTAGATGCACGTTTAGCCGACATTTTTAATAATACTCTGAGTTAATTAGAGATTAATAAATTTGCCCACGGTTGCTCTGAAATTTTAAATATGCTCAAACCGGCCATTAAATGGCCAGTTCCGATTAAAATTCCCGACCGACCATTTAATGGCCGGTCCTGAATTTTTTTTTTTAGAGAAAAATAGCTAAAATACTGAAATCTAACACTAAAAAATCAAATTGTTTTTTAAAATATTTGTTAGATTACTTTTTTCATAGCATATTTATACTAAAATACGCTAAATTAATTCAAATTATGTTAATTTATGCTTATTGACACTATATTACTTTAAATTATGTTAACTATTTTTTAAGAGACACATAGCTAAAATGCTGAAATATAACACTAAAAAATCGAATTTATTTTTAAATATTTGCTAGATTATATTTTTTATATATAATTAGCATATTTATACTAAAACATGCTAAATTACTTGAAATTATGTTAATTTATGCTAAATTACACTAAATTACTTGAAATTACAATAATTATGTAAAATTATGCTAAACTATGCTAAATTACATATAAATAAGGATGATATCTTCACTGAGAAGGCGAAAAACGACGACGAAACTTCAAACGGCCATAAAACGGCGCTCGAGTGTCCAATTTCAGCAAATGACCAGTTTTCGGAAAGCTTGTGAAAACGCGCATGCATTCGAACCTGCTATACCAAATTTCCAAATTCAAAATTGCCAAAAAACAAAGGGAAGAGCCTCAAAACTTCAGTTGAAGTTTCCGATTAAGATTTTCTTTTTTATTCTCCAATCTACGTAGCTCAGTAAATTAGTTATATAATGAACTTGTAGAATACCAATTTTTATTATTTTTGAAATTTTTTTACTATTTTTTATGATTTATGAAAGATGGCACAAAATCGGTCCTATTCATACGTAATTTAGCATAATTTAGCGTATTTTAGCATAACTCTACATAATTATTGTAATTTTAAGTAATTTAGTGTAAATCACCATAAATTAACATAATTTCAAGTAATTTAGCATATTTTAGCACAAAATCGGCCCTATTTATAGTGTATTTTAGTATAAATATGCTATGAAAAAAGTAATCTAACAAATATTTAACAAAACAATTCGATTTTTTAGTGTTAGATTTTAGTATTTTAGCTATTTTTCTCTATTAAAAAAAAATCAAAATTGGCCATTAAATGGCCGGTCGGGATTTTTAATCAATACCGGCCATTTAATAACCGGTTTGGACATATTTAAAATTTTGGAGCTACCATGGATAAATTTATTAATCTCTAATTAACTCAGGTATTATTAAAAATGTCGGCACGTTTAGGGACAGATATTTTCCTTTGTATTTTATTTTTCTACAATGTAAGGTCTCAAGTTCTTACAAGCTTTCAATAAAGTACACCTAAGGGATTTTCCTCAAAAAAAAAAAAATCAGTATTCACTGGTCAGAACTCAGAAGTCAGAAACGGTCCGTACCAATTGTATATTTTATTTGCATGGTGCAAGACCTCGGGACAAATGTTGTATGCAAGAGATGCGCTGGTTGCACGAGGAGTCGCCAGGTGTAACTAAACCGCCTATGGGCTTGAACCGTACTTAAATACTTAACTGGGGTCGGTGCGACCTTTGCTCCAATGTGGATATGTAGAGATAGGAGTAGGTCTGATGGACATCGGATCTATATTTAGGTTCAATTAGTTCTAGGACTGTACGATTAGCATTAAGATCTATGCATTAGAAATGGATACAAATTTGTACGGATTTTGATACAGCGTACACGAATTTTGATGCAGATCTAATGGTCATCACACCTATCTAACCAAGGTAGGTCTCTGATTCCGGATATGTATGGTTTCTGGATAATTTTTCAGTAAAAGTTATTTTTGCTGCTTGCTAATTAATTTGATTGCTATCTTCTAAACACTTTGCGGGATGTTTTGTTGGTCGTTATTAGAGATTGTCAATGAATACGATATAAAGAGGAGGGTTTCAATATCTCATGTTTTTCATATCTTATTATGTCTCATATTTAATATTTTTGTTTTCAAAATTTAAATTGTCAATTCAAACCGCTCAATATGAAATTTATATTAAAATATGTTGGAGACTAAATTTTATATTTTTAAAAAAAAAATTACTATTTTTTTAGATAGATACAAAATCACTGTTTTTGAACGGTCCAAAAACAGTGATTTTGTACCTATCTTAAAAAATAATAGACAACTTCTAAAAATTATAAAATTTGATCTCCAAACATATTTTGGTATGGATATCGTGTTGAGCAGTTCGGATCAACATTTTAGACTTTGCAAACAAAGATATAAAATATGAGGTATGATGATGTATGAAAGACATAAGGTATTGGAACCCTTCTCATTTTAAAAAGATATTTTATATTTTTATTCATCTAAATTTAGTTTTATATGTATTTTATTATTATTTATTAAAAATATATTATTTATTATTATTTATTAAAAATATATTATTTATTATTATTTTTAAGGTTAATAGATAACTAATAAATAATAAATTCTTTTAGAGAAATAATAAATAATTATTGATTAATTAAATTCCAAAGACAGTGATTTTGTACCTATCTAAAAAAATAGTAAACAATTTCAAAAAATTATAAAATTTGATTTCCAAGCATAGTTTGGTATGGATATCGTGTTGAGTGGTTCGGATCGACATTTTAGACTTTGAAAACGAAGATATTAAATATGAGGTATGACGAGGTATGAAAGGCGTGAGGTATTGGAACCCTTCTCATTTTATAAAGATATTTTATATTTTATTCATCTAAATTTAATTTTATATGTATTTTATTATTATTTATTAAACATATATTTTATTTATTATTATCTTTAAGGTTAATAGATAACAAATAAATAATAAATTCTTTTAGAGAAATAAAAAATAATTATTGATTAATTAAATTAAGAAATACAATCCAAGTCTCTAACTTAAAAATATAACAAAAAATAAATATATTACTTTAAATACACATAATGTAGATAATATCATAAATTGTTAAAAATTATAATTATTGGTCCTATTATTTTTAAGATTTATAAACTTTTTAACTAAATTTATACAAAACATTGTTTAGAGAGTAGGGTTCAAATGCCACTATTTTTTATGTCACCATCATACGTCCACTTTTTAATTTCTAACAACAAAAATTCTAAAATTTAGATATCAAAATATAAGCATTAGATGTGATTTATATTATTTCTCCACGTGCACAGAAACAATTATCACTTTTCAATTTTGATTTTATATGACACAATAAGTTGAAAAAATAACATCTATAATTTATCCACGTCGGTGTTTTTTTTCAAGCTAATAATATTATCAAAACAAAATCAAAATGTCATCATCTTTTATGAATGCATAGAGAAATGATATAGATCATATCTAGCGTTTTTATTTTGACATTTAAGGTTTAAATTTTAAGTTATTGTAATTCTAAAAATAAAAGCATGATGGAGGCAAAAATAAAATGGAGGCATTTGGACTCTCCTTTTGTTTAAATCGATCTCATCATCATAATAAAATGATATAATTATGTGTACTAACAAAATTATATTAAATTTTATATTTATTCGTTATGCAAAGTTAAAATTCATATGTTTAATGAAAAATTATGTGTATGGATAAAGATCCGTACTGGTATCATCGAAATGGTTGGTGACTTTGATTTGAAATTTTATTGGATTAGTTTCAATGAAATGGTTTGTGACTTTAATTTGAAAATTTATTGGATTAATTTTCAATGAAAATTTGGTATTATTGTCACCAATCTTTTTATGAATGATTAATTTTCTTATGAAATTAAACTTTTTAATTGAATTTTTATAAAGCCAAACAATTAAATAATAAATGTTTTCAAGATTACTTCAATACTTTTTTTTATTAATTGTTATCACTTGCTTTGTAGTTATTAAATCATGCAAATGCAACAATAAAAAAATAATTGGTTTAAACGTTTCAGATGCTTAATTGAGTTGATTTAAATGATTTTATAATTAAACTCAAAGCAAATATATATATATATATATATAGAGATAGACTAATGTGCTTTCGGTAGCACTTCGGCCGAAGTGCTACCAATTCAAAATCGGATTTTCAAAGTCCAAATGGTCGATCCGAACCGTTCAAGTTGTTCTCCATATTGAAATCTGCTTGGAGACCAAATTTTACATTTTTTGGAATTGTTTTACTATTTATTAAGCCACTTTGAAAATTGCCAATCACATGGTCCAGAATTTGGTTGCACTGTTTTTACTGTTCACCCGGATCAGCAATTTTCAAAGTGGCTTAATAAATAGTAAAAAAATTCCAAAAAATGTAAAATTTGGTCTCCAAGCAGATTTCAATATGGAGAACAACTTGAACGGTTCGGATTGACCATTTGGACTTTGAAAATCCAATTTTGAATCGGTAGCACTTCGGCCGAAGTGCTACCGAAAGCACATTAGTCTATCTATATATATATAGAGAGAGAGAGAGAGAGTAGGGCTATTGTACTTCGCGAAGTTTTACTTCACGCTCATATTCCCATTTCCAAAATCCAAATAGTCGATCCGAACCGTTCAAGTTGATCTCCATATTGAAATGTGCTTGGAGACCAAATTTTACATTTTTTGGAATTTTTTTACTATTTATTAAGCCACTTTGAAAATCGCTGATCCATTGTGAACAATAGCAAAACAGTAAAAAATTCTGGACCAATGGATCAGCGATTTTCAAAGTGGTTAATAAATAGTAAAAAAATTCCAAAAAATGTAAAGTTTGGTCTCCAAGCACATTTCAATATGGAGATCAACTTGAACGGTTCGGATCGATGTTTTGAATTTTCAAAATGGGAATATGAGCGTGAAGTAAAAAATTGGCTTTACTTCGCGAAGTACAATAGCACAATTATATATATATATATAGAGTAGGGCTATTGTACTTCGCGAAGTAAAACTTCGTTTTACTTCACGCTCATACTCCTATTTCCAAAATCCAAATCGTCGATCCGAACCGTTCAAGTTGTCTCCATATTGAAATGTGCTTGGAGACCAAATTTTACATTTTTTGGAATTTTTTTACTATTTATTAAGCCACTTTGAAAATCGCTGATCCATTGTGAATAGTAAAAAATTCTGGACCAATGGATCAGCGATTTTCAAAGTGGCTTAATAAATAGTAACAAAATTCCAAAAAATGTAAATTTTGGTCTCCAAGCACATTTCCATATGGAGAACAACTTGTACGGTCGGATCGACTATTTGGATTTTGGAAATGGGTGTATGAGCGTGAAGTAAAATATTGGTTTTACTTCATGAAGTACAATAGCAAAATTCTATATATATATATATAATTTTGCTATTGTACTTCATGAAGTAAAACCAATATTTTACTTCACGCTCATACACCCATTTCCAAAATCCAAATCGTCGATCCGACCGTTCAAGTTGTTCTCCATATGGAAATGTGCTTGGAGACCAAATTTTACATTTTTTGGAATTTTTTTACTATTTATTAAGCCACTTTGAAAATCGCTGATCCATTGGTCCAGAATTTTTTACTATTCACAATGGATCAGCGATTTTCAAAGTGGCTTAATAAATAGTAAAAAAATTCCAAAAAATGTAAAATTTGGTCTCCAAGCACATTTCAATATGGAGAACAACTTGAACGGTTCGGATCGACTATTTGGATTTTGGAAATGGGAGTATGAGCGTGAAGTAAAACGCGAAGTACAATAGCCCTACTCTATATATATATATAAGTAGGGTTAAAATGCCCCATTGGTTTGTGCCGCATCATGCCCCAAAATTGTTTATCTCTATTTTCAAAGTTTAAGCAGTCGATCCGAACCGCTCAATATGATCTTCATATTAAAATGTGCTTGGATACAAAATTTTATATTTTTTAAATTTTTTTGCTATGTTTAAGATAGATACAAAATCATTGTTTTTAAAATATTCTGGACTATTGAAAAGTAGTGATTTTGTACCTCTCTAAACAATTAGTAAAAAAATTCTAAAAATTCTTAAATTTGTTATCCAAGCACATTTATGTTGAATGGTTTGGATCGATTATGTAGACTTTAAAAATAGAGATAATGATGTTGGAACATGATGGGACACAAAACCAATGGGACATTTTAACCCTACTCTATATAATAAGAGAGAATAAAACACAACTTAGTAAAATCGAGTAAATCATGTTTATCCTCCAATCATATATTTTGTTTATCCAAATAGTTGAACGAAACTAACAAATCACTAATTTTGTCTTAAAAATGAATATAAGAGAACAAAATAAGTAATCGGTTTACATAGTTGTAGAAAAGAAAAACCAAACTTAACCCGAAACAACTTTAATTTTATAATCGAACCGAACCAAACCAAAATAAATTATTTTCAAAACAGAATGGACCGAACAAATGAACGATACATGTCAATAACGACATATGGTGACATAAATGTGTCGTATTGAGACAATTAATTAACTTACAAATTAATTGTAAAACAATGATTAATTAATATGTGTTCAGTACTTAAGAGGTATGGTCGACCCGTTTAATCTTGAATATAATTTTTCCTCAAAAAGATCTTGAATATAATATTTCAACGCATGGATATGGTTAATTAACAATCGTATTTAAATAATCTCATCATCTATGACTTGCAGCAGTTTGATCGGTGACTGGTAGGGGTGAGTAAATCCACTACTAGAATTTCCGTTTTTAACAAGGGGAGAAAAATGGCTTGTTCCAAGGGCTACCCGTTGGAATAAGCCCAAAAATGGTCATTTCCAAGGGCCGGACATGGAAATACTACCGTTGCTAGAAGCCTTCATGGAAATACTCCAAAATATTACATTTCCAAGCGCTACCCCTTGGTAATAGTTTTTTTTACTTTTTTCATGAGATGCCCCTTGGAAAAGCAACGCATGGAAATAGTTTCACACCTGCCCCCGGTCTGTATTATTTCCAAGAGCATGTGAATGGGGGCCCACTTGATTATTTCCAAGGGTAGCGTTCCTGGGACCCACTTCGTATTTCCAAGGCTGGCTAAGGTGGGGTCCACTTGATTATTTCCAAGGCTAGCGAACCTGGGACCCACAGATTATTTCCAAGGCTGGTTAAGGTGGGGCCCACCTAGTTATTTCCAAGGACATCTAACGTGGGACCCATCTGGTTATTTCCAAGGGAGTGTAGGTGGGTCCCAATGGAGTATTTCCAAGGGAGCGTAGGTGGGTCCCAACTGAGTATTTCCAATGGAAGACACGTGGGCCCCACAGTATATTTCCATGGAAACACAACGTGGGACCCACATGACTTATTCGAAGATTAGTATTTCCATGGAGGTCCATTCTATTTTTTCCATGTACATGCCCATGGAAATGTCATGCTAACTGGTATTGTACCAGCTTGCCACCATTCTACAATCCTCCCTGTACCAACCCGGTACTGCTCCCTGTACCAACCCGGTAATGTTCCCCATTTCCCATTATACCAAATAGAGACAAACACACTGATTCATATTGTCATCATATAATTAACCTTAACATATTGTCATCATACATTACAAAATATGTGCAAAACACATTACAAAAACATGACTATATTTTCCTTGTAAATATACCAAAATATACCCCCCATCTGTTAACAGAAAGTCACAAAATAAGTTACCCATGTTGAGCATTTGTTAGAACTAAGATATATATTAAAAGGCACACTTTTCCTCTCTAGAAGGGCGGGTTCGCGATGAAGCTTGACTGACCAAACCATGGGTTCATCCCAGCTCCATCTGTGGCAAGTTCATCGTGTCCATCTTGATTTAATAGTGCTGTGAAAGACCCTCCCTGATTTGGTGGGGTAAGACATGGCAGACCCTAAGTGTAGAGTATGGAGAGAGCATGTTATTGTATATGAACATGAATTATGCTAACCTCTTCCCTCATAAAACAGCAGGTTGCAATATACTTAATAGTTGGATTCACAAATAACAACAATAGCTAGAGGAACCCTCAATGTGGTTATAATTCAGAAAATAAATTATGCTTAACCCCTCCCTCAAAAAATAGAAGTTTGCACTATACTTGGTAATTGGAATCACAAATAACAACAAGTAGGGAACCCTCAATGTGGTTATAATTAACTGTACTTATTTATAACCCCCCTCCCTCAATTAGCAGCTTGTTTTCATAAGAAATTAAAGATCCCCTTGTAAAACACTTTACCTGGGAGATGCCCGGTTGAATGTGTGAAGCTCCTTCATGAGATGGTTGAGAGGTGGAACCGTGACCCTAAGCGTTGAAAATGCAAGCAGTGTGTTATAATTTGGAGATGACAAGAGTAGGATCTGATTTAAAAATTAATTTATGAATTTCTATATTACAATTTACAAGGAATATATATGGCTAATGTAGCAGCACCAAACAAACCTTACTAGATTGATGAATTTTATTGTAATCACTATGGCTACGAACTGCTGGTATTATAATTTGCAAAAGAAGAGTAGCACCACATTAATGTACAAGCAATGAATATGGCTAACTAAGAAGCACCACACAAACCTTAATTATATACACAACACAGGTATCAGATAGATGATATGGTGATTTTAACAAAGCAACTTATAACCAAAGTTTCATATTATAATATGTCAACACAGAAATGAACTTTAAAACCAAAGCAGCATAAATTAGTCATAAAATTTGTATAAATTACCTGTTCAGTGGGCACTTGTGAACCAAGCATGTTGAATAATTTTTTGATATAGAAGTCATATTGTGCTAGTTCTCTTTTTCGCTCGACCCTTTCCTCGGCCTGACGACGATCACTGTCTGCCAAGAGCGCCTGTAATTCAGCGCGAGATAATTGTGTCTCCTCTCCAGCATTTGTCAGGCCCGAAACAGAACATGGTGTGTGGCTGGGCCTAGTTTGTTTGTTTGCTTTTTGCACCCTATCGTCAAGCAGGCTTCCAAAACCCTTAACCCTACCATGTTTTGGTCCGCCAACAGCTGACAAGAACATGGTGCTCTCGTCCATGCTGGAATTGGCCTCATCAGCCATCATATCGTTCACTTTTTGCTATGAATGAAAACATATGGAAAATATGGAATATTGTTAAGTTCAGTTAAAAATAGCTAATATGTTCTGATAATTCATAGTGTCCAGTCATACAATCGAAAATTTGGATGTGGGCTACCATGATAACTAGAAGATGATGTACAGTCATACAATCGAATTGGAGTTTGGATGTGTCTTTATTCTTATGATTGTAATATATGCAAGTTATTAGGTCTATTTGGAGGTGGGTTACCACGAGCAGTCATACAATCGAAAATTGACTGCAGACAACAATATTTACCACATAAACATATTACCAGGGAAGTTATGTCTTTACTTCCAATAATGTAAAATAGGGATGACATTTCAGCGAATATATGTACATATTATCACTTACATAGACTGCTTGTGTTTGATCATTTGTAAACTGCAAGGAGTTGATATCCAAAGATTCAAGTTGTGTGTTAGCCTCATTTGTACTTGGATCAATTACCCCATTAGCTTCATTGGGATATACTGGTCCAGACTCCACCGCGGCGGCGGCGGCGGCGACAGCGGCAGCAGCAGCTTCCATTTGGGCAACAATTGGTGATTTGTCATCTTCTTTAGCACAATGAAGATGGATGTAAAGTGCCCTCATTGTTGGCTTTTTTCCATTGTTTAATGCCGTCTACACAAGAAAATGAATAAATAGGGGGAACTTGCTGTTTAGTTGTATCCTTCATAACATATATTTTTAATTTGCAAAGGTGTTCATGAAGCATACCAGTTTTTCATAGTGCTGATGTGCACTTGCTGATCCCCCATGGGGGGATTTTGCGTCCAAACTTTAAGCGGTTAACCTTGTTTGTTTTACTCACTCCTTGCCACGCCTCTGTGGCAAAGATATCACAAAGACTGTGCCAATGGAGATGGTCAAGGCACCAATGTGGAATGCATTTCTTCCATGCCTGTATGTTATTGCCAAATTTCTGAAAGCAACTGTCCCTAGCCTCGTGCAGCTCCTCACTGTATCTTTTTGCTGCTATGGCATACAAAACACGCTGACAATGGAGGGGATCTTCATCCTCACGGTATGTAAACTTCTTCTAAAAAAAAAAATGTGTACAGCTTTAATGGGGTATACATGTTTTACAACTGGAAAAAATTGCATTACTGAGGCTGTTTGCCATGTGAAGAAGGATTGTAGTTTTGTACACATTGACCCAAATGAATTTTTAGTTGTAGTTTTGTTTAAAAACAGTCAGTGGTTGTATTTAGCAATAAATGTAGTTTAGTAATGTACAATTTCAGACTGCACCCTATTACAAACTGCCCCAAACTGAGACAGTTCTATAATTGTAGTTTTGGTGATTTTTGGACCCATTACATGTAGATATAACATTAGCATTAGTACGACAGTTGTTATTGTTTTTCTAAAAGTAGAAATTGACTTCAGCCGTTAAGGGTATTTTTCTAATTCCAAGAATGAAAGCATATTAAAATAGAGGGTACCAAAAATAAGAACTCGATATTTTTCTTCGTGGTATCGTCGAATGCATGGAAACTTCGTAATGGTGCGGGCATGTGGTTCAGCACTAATCTATTGATAGAAAGGTGAAGTATCAGCATTGTATTTTCATTTTGTTTACAGGCCTTGAAAGGAATTCTGATACAAGTCCAATGGTCAAACCTGATCAAGTAGGGACTTACATGATTTTTTCATATTTAAAAAAAAGTAGGGACTTGCATGCTTTTTTTCATGGGGTAACATGACAGCTCATAAAATGCACCTGTACTACAAAAAAGTAGGGACTTTCATGCTTTTTTTCCATATTTTAAAGGTTCAACAGCTGGTTTTGCATAATGGTCAAAACTGATCTTGTTTTACTCAGTGTGATTAGTAAAATGAAATGTCATATGGAAGTAATCAACACTTCCAGTTGAGCAAGTACTCATGCATTACTACCTCAATTAATATCTCTTTTAGCTCAACTACTATTACACCCAATTTATGCACAGCGGCCCTAAATTATCCTGTTCAGTTATTGAAAATTTAGTAAAACTAATCTAAAAAATTGTTCCAATTATGTAATGAAACCATTAGATTAGCAAAAAATAATGCTCAGAACACATGCGGCAGAACTTCATTCAATATATTTTGAAATGATGCAAACATCAGATTTGTTCCAACCTAAGAACATTAAGTATGGAATAGTGTAATAAGGAAGAGTGACCTGGTAATTGCTGCTGTTATCTGCTGTGGATCAGTTTTACAAGTGAACGCACGATCCGAGATTGGCCAGATGATGGGTCGATCTTCCAATATCTCCGTCGATTTTCTAATGATTCCAGGACCTCGCCCCTTTTTCTTTGGGGGTTGACTTGTTGTAATTTCACCTTCTGCACCAGCAATTGAACCCTCCCCAACCACAAGTGGTTCCTGTGTTTGACGTCTTCTCTTCGTTCTTTTTTTAGAATATGCCCTTGTTAGACCAGTCTTTCCGGGAGCCATCTGACAATTGAAAAAAAAATAAACATTTACGGGATATAATTTAAGTTTTTGATAAAAAGCAGGATTGCCCGTTGCATTAATATGAAACAGTCAACTTCTACAAAAGAGTGTTGGATCGCAGTCAAGTACTCACTATAATTAAGGGTTGGCATGAGTCAACTTTAAGTTACAGAAAGAGGGCACAAGCAAATCATGGTTCATTACACAAAATTACTTAACTAGCAATGTCAGTTTCTTGACCATTAGAGTGATTGTTTTGAATTAGAGCGGAGACTTCTCTATGCATTAGAGTGATTGTTTTGAATATCAATTAAGTAAAGCAAATTATATTCACGTAAAAAACAATTGTCAAGCAGCATAAATGCCACCCAGCTAACATATAGATATTCATTGTTTAAAAGATTTAAACTCAACCAGAAATTTACCACCCCAGACATGAACTGAGCTTAATTTGACATGCATGACCAGTACCCAATCCCAACAAGTCAATTGCCACCTCCACGGATCAACAAAAAAAAAGGAACGACAGAGATATATTTATCAATATAATCCTTGACAGGTCCCCGTCAATCTTTGAAAGAGAAAATCCGAAGTAAAATAATTTATAAGAGATAATCCGATGGTAGAATAATCCTTGACAGACTTTATTTGGACTCCTAAACCCACTAACATCAGTATATAACCAACTAACAAGAGTGAATAAAGAGTGTATTACAGTCAAACATATGCTAAACAGGTGCTAAAGTGACTAAAGTGATTTAGTTACTATAGTTACTGAAGTTATATTAAAAAAATGACTTCGACAATAAAATGTGTAAATATGCTTTTTTCCTCATTTGTCAACAATAAGATATGTAAGTAAGTTACTCAAGTGACGTGATTATATAGTAGATAACCTGTTTCCCCCAATTTTAAACTTTAGTGAAAAACAATTAAACCCTGAGTGAACAAAAATAGAACGTAAAGGGGGAAAGAATAAACCCTGAGTGAACAAAAAAAGAACCTTCAGTGAAGCAGAACCATACCCTAGATTGAAATTGTTGTTGATTAGCAAACCCTAAGTGAAAAAAATTGGAAGTAAAGGGGAAAAAAATAATGATCGGATCGAACCAAAATAGAACCTTTAGCTAACCAGAATCAAACCCTATATTGAAATTTATGTTAATCTTGCAAACCCAGTTGAGTGGCCGTCGTCTGCTAGCTTCGGATTTGATTGTAGAGCAGCATTGGGCGACAACAATAATGAGGTAGGGAAAGGATGAGGGCAGGAGAAGGCCAATTTTGCGTTAACTTAAGTAGAGGGCGAAATTTGGGGGAAATAGAAGGCGGCATATTTTTGGTGTTTTGGGGGGAAAGATGATCTGCTGTAGCTGCGATGGGGGGAAAGTGGAATTTCAGAACAATTCACAGAGTGGTCTGAGCTTCGTGCAGAACAAAGAACTATGAAGTACAACATCAAAATAACGCATATTGCGCTGTATGGGGTTGAAACTGCTCTGCGCAAATGAAAAATCGAGAACCTCTTTGACTGTGGAGTTTGTATCCTCTGAGATACCTCATATTTTGCGTTACCGACGTGTCAGGTGCCTACTCGGGGATGGCGGGGGGGCCAGTATTATTTGAGCTTTATGATTCGGCAGAACGTATTTGCACGGTTGAGATTTTCCAAACTATCACGCACAATATGATATAACTCAGAGGATGCGAATTCTTGCTAGTGATGGATTTCCCTAAATCCGCTGCTGTTTCAAATGGATAACAGGACCAGGTTACTCCGATCTCAGCCGTTAACCTTTGCTGATATTAGTGCACCGAATTTTTTTTGTTATAAGATTAGCGTATGAAGAACTTCAAATGATTGGGATAAGAATACCATAGATTTTTATCCCTTTGGACTAACATCGGATATATACTGGTGATGGACAGATGATATAGTGAGGGTTTTAATTTCTTTTGTTATGCTAAAACAACCTTAACATTTTAAAATGGGTATAATAAAAATGATATTGTAAAATTTAAACCAAAAGTATTGCTATAAACGTTATGAGGCATTGTAAAAAAATATTTAACCCAAAAAGTTGTATGGTTGTGTATGCATGTTTAATCAAAGACTTGTGTACACACATGATCAACCATAGAACAACAACTCTTGTTGGGTTATGTAATGAAGGAACAAAGACAAACATCGTCCATAAGTTGATCCGAACCGTTCAAACTAAAGAGTGTTCCATTTATTTCAACGTCGGTGAGTTTGAGCTTATTTGGTGTTCATTTGCACATCCATCCAAGCGACGGAATGTCGTGATATCGTAGGGCTACAAATAATATACACTAGATCAAAGGTTAAAACTGTTAGAACTCCCATATTTTTTTATTCTTTAGGTTCGCGGTACTAACGTGATCATTTGAAAAAAAAATTGACGTGATTTCATTGCAGATCGACCGTTGATTGTTTATACAAAAATAAACGGTCCAGAACTTTTGGCTCAATTTGAAGATGCTAAAAATGAAAAAATTAATTGAAAATGACAAAGATTGATATAATTTGCAAATATAAGTTGTTAAAAACAAAATTTTAATTTTTTTGAATTTTTTCAGATTTATGTTTGTACATGCATTACAATCAGATTATGGCTGTGCACTATATGCCGTATGATCTGTGATGAAGGGTATCCAGTTATCAATGGATTCCTCCGTTTCAGACCCAGCAAATGGTTGTCCAAATTCTCCGAGGTAGAGTAATATTTCTGATTACATCTGGGCCAATGTTAGTCGTTAGATTCTTTAATATTGGTTCGTAATTATAATCCGAATGTCATGAGGTTATTTGGAGATAATGTTACCTTAGAGAATCGATCAATGAGTTGGTGAGGTGAGTGAATGCTATACCCAACTGCGCTGAATTATGGTGTTTGATCTGCTGCCCATCCAAAAGAATAAAACGCATGACCACTTAAGATCACAATCGTATGAAGAGGTTATGATTCGCCTATTAAAATTTTTGTCTTTGAGATTTACATTATAAAAAAAATGAAGGGTTCAGATTAAGTTGTAGCTTCACCCGAACCCTTGTTGATAACAGCGACGTCATCTCCACTAAAACAATCACCAGAGAAGCGCAGGACTTAGCATTTTTTTTTCAAAAATTGTGGATCGAAGACAAAGCGGCACCCCACTGACCACTCCCTCTTCTCTCCAGTCTCCACCCCCTCTCCACACCTGAAAACTCTTCTGTCCACCCCCTCTCTACTCCTCAAAAGAACCCGACCATCTCCCTCTTTCAACTCTAAGGCTCTCTCCCGTATCGTCGTTTTCACCATTTAGGAAAGCCTACCGCCGTAGTTAAACCCTACCGCCGATCACTCCCGAGTTAAACCCCACCGTCTTCACCAGTTGCGAACACCGCCGCTCTCCCTCGAGTTGAACCCTACCGCCGTAGTTAAACCCTACCGCCGCTCTCTCCCGACTTAACCCTACCGTCGATCTCTCCCGAGTTAAACCCTACCATCTTCACCAGTTGCGGAAGCCGCCGCTCTCTCCCGAGATAAACCCTACCGTTGCGATACTCACCGCTCTCTTCCGTTTAAGTAAATCTTCTTTCCTTTGTTTTTCGTAATTTTTTGTCGATTGTTCATCTGGATTGGGGAATTTTTCAATTTAGGGTTTAAGCCGAAATAAATGTAGGAAGGTGCTATTCTAAGGGCAATAGTTTTAGTAATGAGAGCTAAGAGAAAATTTATTGTACTGATATCCAATTTGTCCTTCTCTTTTAATATCAAATCTGAGTTCAATAAATAACTAATAAGGATATTATTTAAATCTCAAATATCTTTTATCGCTTTTTGTACATATAGAAGGGAAACCAATCCTTGCTTCCCAGTAGGTACCAATTATTTCTTTTTGTACACATAAAATGTTTAATTGCATAGAAATTTTTGTAATATTTAATTTTTATGTTTGAAATCAACTGCTATATTTCATGGTAAATAAATTTAAATATAACTCACTTTATAGTGCATGCATCCAAACATAATCAATTATCATACCCAACTGTTTTAGCCCTTTCTACATTCGTGAGTAACTTATCTAACCTTAATGCATCTTGTACTGTATAATTTGAAACTATTTCTTACAATTGAACGTTCTGATACATCATATTGACTGATTACAATTGATGTGTTCTGATACATCCACACTTGTACTCTACCAGTAAATAAAAAACATAGTATCATGAGTCAACCAATAAAATTGGGTATGCGAATACTGTAAATGACATGGCAGATGTACATTTCAGTTCTCATTATTGAAATTATTGCCCTTAGAATTTCACAGAAAATTTGTTATACACGCTTTTAAACATGGGTGGCAGAACCAAGGATAATGAAAAAGCTAGAAAGGACTTGGCTCTTTATTGTGATCGTCCCTGTTGGGTTTTGAGGCTACCCAAAGCCATTAGGCTTAAGCTGCGGAAAGACTGTAAAACAAAAATTTTACTTCTAACTTAAGCCAAAAAGATTGAAGTGGTATGTCGGATAATCTACCGAGAGTTACATACCTGTTCAATCCTTTTCTTAGATTAAAAACCGTAAGTAAAACTTTACTAATTCAGATCATAGATTAAGTAGTATGTCGGATAATAACCGAGAGTTACATACCAGATTAATCCTGTATAGACCCAAAGTAGTAAAACCGTATTTACTTGTATTTTAATCAGTTTATAGATCTACTCCTTTGATTGATTTCTAAAAGATTAAATCTATTTAACAATTAAATAGATTAATATAACATGTCTTTACCTTGCTTCCAAATTCAAATTGGAATGCAGTCTGACCCGACTGTCTGACCCGGTTAAGCAAGCACCAAAATTATAGTGCCTCTATCGGTTATCCACCAGGACTGATCGAGAGAGCGGTTTATTTCTTTTACCAGAAATACCGTAAACCGCGGAATCTGACAAAAACACTATTCACGAGAAAAAGCAAATAATAATTACGACTCTCGTAAAATATTATTTCTAAAACCCGTAAACTCTGATTAGAACGAATCTGAGAAAAGAGAGAATTATCGTTCGATCGGATCGAATCGTATTCAGGAATTTTTTAATTAAATTCTCTTATGACTTTGATCATGTATTTATATACATTTTCAACCGACATATTAATTGAATGGTATATATACACTTTCAAAAAATTTGAGTCGGCAAAATCAAGTCGGCAAATCAACGGCCAAAATTAAGTTGGCAAAAAATTATTACTATTTTGCCATTGGCCCATTAATACTTAATTAATTTTGGGCTTTGATTTGGGTTTTTGATTTGGGCCTTTAATCTTTAATTAGTGATTTATTCTTAATGGGTTTCAAGCCCAAAATATAAATCCAATAATTAAATATTCTAAGTCCAAATCAAATATATATTTTCCCGATCGTTCGTTCGGTAACTTTTATGCAACGTGTCAAACACGTTCATAAATTAACCAATGTTTCTGCTTGTCATTTAAATGACATTTATAATTTAATTATATCATATATAATTAATTTTATCCATCTTATTATTAATTATAATCATTATAATTAATCAACAAGATTCTCCGACTAGCTCCTATATGGTGTGACCCAATAGGATCTGTGTTATGTTGGCAAATAGAATTAAAACTATTTTAACTTCTATTTATCATAGGTGGCACCTGGCAAGTACATTATGACACCAATTACACAGATGATGCTGTACCGTACAATATCACGATCCAGTAAACGATTTACTTCGTGTTAATTCTTTTGTCTCATAGCTATCAGATTAGTTTCAAGGTAGGTGCGTGTCATCCTTGCAAACTTAATCTTTTCTTGATCCTGAATAGATTATCAAATATGTTTACTCTTGTAATCATACTGGATCCAGATAATCATATTCTATCAAGGGGCCCAGTGACGCTATAGCTCGTATTGAGATACGAGGGACAATAGTACTTTTGATAAACCATCTTTTCCTCCGCATAAGTTATGTATACCGAAGAACTATCCTTATAGCTACTTTTTACGGATAGCGTTAGATAGCAATCACACATATACATTTCTTATGTAGGAAAAATGAATATCTCATACTTTAGAACTTAACACTAAAATGAAAACATTAATGACACAAACACAATTCCATTTAATGTTTCATTTGGGGTCTGTCAAATATCATGTTCTCTAACATGTATCTGTGTGATTAAAATGACAACTCTTTGTCTATGGTTTGTAAAACTTAACCATCATTTAATCCACACACTAACCTTATCGCGGTAATTAGTGTTCCTGCTAATTACCTTGGTTAGAGACTTTTAAGAGTATTATCATCTATATTATGAAGTTTCACAATTCCAGTCATGAACTCGAAATGATTCATAAATTTAATAATACTCAAGGTAACAAAATGATTAAACATTCAATTCATGAACAAAGCTTTATATAACAAATTTATCGTATTATTGACTTCTAGATTATTACAAACTAACAATCTCCCACTTAAGCTAGGAGCCAATCATCGTAGGCCCTATCTTATACAAATCTCTATTTTCTAGAAATCTCATAGATCTAAAGAAAATCTCATAGCCAATCTTCTATGTGTCTCAGACCCATAGAAGCAGTATGCATCTGATGCTTGGCTTGAGGAAGAGGTTTTGTAAGTGGATCAGCTGTGTTGCTGGCTGTGTCAACTCTACAGATCTTTACATCACCTCTATCTATGATTTCTCGTATGAGGTGATAACGGCGTAGAATATGTTTGGATTTTGAGTGCGATCTCGGTTCCTTGGCCTGAGCTATAGCTCCATTGTTGTCACAGTAGAGGTCCACAGGGCCTTGAACACTGGGAACCACTCCTAGTTCGCTAAGGAACTTCTTAATCCATAAACCTTCTTTTGCTGCCTCGGATGCTGCTATGTACTCAGCTTCGGTGGTTGAGTCTGCAGTAGTTTCCTGCTTTGAGCTCTTCCAGCTCACAGCACCACCGTTGAGTATGAACACATACCCGGACTGTGATCTCGAGTCATCTCGGTCAGTTTGGAAACTTGCGTCTGTGTAACCATTTACCACGAGTTCTGAGTCACCACCGTAGACGAGAAACATATCCTTAGTTCTTCTCAAGTACTTAAGGATATTCTTTGCAGCAATCCAGTGCTCCATGCCTGGATTAGCCTGATATCTACTCGTAACACTCAAAGCGTACGAGACATCAGGGCGAGTGCACAACATGGCGTACATGATAGAGCCAATAGCCGAAGCGTATGGTACTTTACTCATGTTGCTTCGCTCATCAGTTGTCGAAGGACACTGAGTCTTGCTAAGCTTTGCGTCATGATTCATTGGCAGGTATCCCCTTTTGGAATCCTGCATGCTGAACCGATTCAGCACTTTGTCAATGTATGTGCTTTGACTCAATCCTATGAGTCTTTTCGATCTATCTCTATAGATCTTGATGCCTAATATATAGACTGCCTCGCCCAAGTCTTTCATCGAGAACACTTTCTTTAATGAAGACTTGGCTTGTTGCAATAACGGAATATCATTTCCCATCAGGAGTATGTCGTCTACATATAAGATTAGAAAGGCGATGGCACTCCCACTAGTTTTTCTGTACACACAAGGTTCTTCTTCGCATCTGACGAAGTCAAACTTTTTGACTTCCTCGTCAAATCGAAGATTCCAACTCCTTGATGCTTGCTTCAATCCATAAATGGATTTAAGAAGCTTGCACACCTTCCCAGCATTCTTTGGATCTTCAAAACCCTTGGGCTGTATCATATACACGTCCTCTTCTAAATTTCCATTTAAGAAGGCGGTTTTGACATCCATTTGCCATATTTCATAATCATGAAATGCGGCAATTGCTAGGAGCATCCGAATTGATTTAAACATAGCCACGGGCGAAAAAGTTTCATCATAATCTACACCGAGAATCTGTTTGAAACCTTTCGCTACTAGCCGTGCTTTGTATATAGTCATATTACCATCCATGTCTGTTTTCCTTTTGAAAACCCACTTGTTATCTATGGGTTTTACCCCATCAAGTGGTACAACTAGGTTCCAGACCGTGTTGTCATACATGGATTGTATTTCGGATCTCATGGCCTCCAGCCATTTTTCGGAGTCGGGTCTATCCATTGCTTCCGCATAGGTCAGTGGATCTTCAGTGTCAAACACTGAAATCTCGTGTAGTCCCATGTACCTTTCAGGTGCATGAACTATCCTTGCTGACCTACGTAGCACTTGTTCTTCTGGCTGTTGAACTTCATCCACAACTGTTTGTGGGTTCAGTTCTACTTCAACTTGAGTCGAAGTATCTGAGCTCGGGACTAGAACCTCTTCCACAACTACTTGTGGATTTGGTTCTTCCAGATGCTCATCAGCTGAAGTAACAAGTGGTGGATTTATCTGATCTTGTTCAGATATTATATTGTGTGATGTATCTTGAACTTCTTCAAGTATTACATTACTCCCACTACTTCCTCTTGTAAGAAAATCTTTCTCCAAGAATATACCATTACGAGCAACAACTATTTTGTTCTCGGATTGGTAATAGAAGTAATATCCTTTCGTTTCCTTAGGATACCCTACGAAAAAGCATTTATCAGATTTAGGACCAAGTTTGTCAGACGTCAGGCGTTTGACAAATACTTCGCAACCCCAAATTTTAAGAAAAGATATGTTTGGAACTCTTCTAAACCATAACTCGTACGGAGTCTTTTCTACTGATTTAGATGGAACCCTATTTATCGTTAGTGCAGCAGTTTCTAGTGCGTGGCCCCAAAACGATTTTGGTAGAGTGGCGTTACTCATCATGGAACGAACCATGTCTAACAGAGTTCGATTCCTTCTCTCAGAAACACCGTTCCATTGCGGTGTCCCTGGAGGCGTGAGTTGTGAGACTATCCCACATTCCTTTAAGTACGTTTTAAACTCATAACTTAAGTATTCGCCTCCACGATCTGATCGTAAGGCTTTAATACTTTTATTCAGTTGATTTTCTACTTCAGCCTTGAATTCCTTGAACTTTTCAAAAGATTCAGACTTATGTCTCATCAGGTAGACATAACCATATCTACTGTAATCATCAGTAAAAGTGATAAAGTAGTAATAACCGTTTCTTGTACAAGTACTCATAGGTCCACATACATCGGTATGTATTAGACCTAATAAGTCACTTGCCCTTTCTCCCTTTTTAGAAAAAGGCGCTTTGGTCATTTTTCCTCGTAAACAGGATTCGCATGTGTTAATTGATTCAAAATCAAATTTACCAAGAAGTCCTACTTCTTGTAATTTCTTAATGCGTTTCTCGTTTATGTGACCAAGGCGACAATGCCACATGTAAGTCGTACTTTCATGAGATGTTTTGAGTCGTTTGTTATTATAAATGTTAAACACAGGTTTATCCATTTCCAGCATATAAAGACCATTTATCATATAAGATGATCCATAATATAATTCATTTTTATAAATAGAACAACGCTTGTCTTTTATAACAAATGAAAAACCATTCATCTCTAAACATGAGATTGATATGATATTTCTGGAAATGCTAGGAACAAAATAAACATTTTCCAGTTCCATTACAAGCCCGCTGGGCAAACACAACTCTATACTACCGACTGTAATGGCTGCAACACTTGCTCCATTTCCAACTCGGAGTTGTATTTCCCTATTGCCAAGTTTCCTTCTATTCTTTAATGCCTGCATATTTGAACAAATATGAGCACATGATCCAGTATCTAATACCCAATCATTAATAGAGGTAGCAACATTAACTTCAATAACATAAATACCTGAGGTTGAAGCCTTGGAGACCTTTCCAGACTTTACATCCTCCAGATACTTCGGACAGTTTCTCTTCCAATGACCTTTGTTATTACAATAATAACAGTCAGAGGAAGCAGAGACCTTTATCTTGGGAGCGTTCTGTTTAGGAACCTGCTTCCCTTTGCCCGTGTACTTCGGAACCACTTTATTCTTTGCCTTATTGATCTTTTTCTTACCCGCTTGGATCATGAGAACAGAAGAACTTTTCTTCATGTCTCCATCTGCGATCCTAAGCATCCCCTGCAGCTCCTGTAAGCTCCTGTCCATCCCAAGCATGTGGAAGTTCATGATGAACCCCGAAAAGCTGGGTGGAAGCGAGTTCAGGATAATATCCGTAGCAAACTCTTTGCTCAACGGACTATTAAGCTTATGCAGCTGCTCAATATCACTCGTCATACGGAGCATATGAGTGCCCATAGAGCCGCTCTCGGCCAACTTGTGACCTAGTAGGGACTTGGTTACCTTGAATCTCTCCACACGTGCCTGCTCTTGAAACATGTTCTTAAGCTGGACACACATGTCGTTGGATTTGGTATCCATGAATCGCCTCTGCAATTCAGGACCCATAATCCCAACTATGAGACCCTGTACATCAAGCTCATCTTCCTTGTGCTTGTTGTACACCGTGAGCTCATCAGCAGTAGCACCTGCTTTGAGCTCATCAGGGTAAGGTGTATTTAAGATATATTCCCTTTTCTCGCGCCTTAGTACGATCGTGAGAGCACGGAACCAATCAGTAAAATTAGTCCCGTCTCCTTTCAGCTTTTCTTTCTCGAGCAGGGAGCGCAACGAGAATGACGTTTCTTTAGACATGTTCTACAATGTTAAATGTAAAGATTTTAGCTTTGTTCATGTAATGTTTTATTTTTAACAATAAAACTCCCACTGCAAATCTGTTCTATTCCCATTTTGCAGAAGGACCAAGATCCCTATCTTTCATTAATAGACAAGTCGATTAAGAAGCTTGCCTATTAATTATTTTTAGGTAAGCAACTCTTTGCTAATCATATCTCTATATGACTCTTGGTTTCGTTAAACATCGTATGTTTTAACGAAGACTTTGCCCCGAGCCCAAAACGATTTTGGAAATCACCGGTAAGTAACCTCACTCTATTTGGTTTGTTATGTCGAACATAACCCTCGACCACCAAAGGTAAAAGGCGACGTCTGCTGAGCAGTCCGTCAACCAATGAACAATGGTTTGAGAAGGATAGAGTAGGAAGGGCATACTACTTAATTAGATGGGTTTGTTTTATGCTTTAAACCTTGTAAGCAACCTTTAAAAGAGGTCTTGCCAGAAAGACAACCAAAGGTATCCACTTCCAGTCTTCCTTTGACTAAGACACTCTTTCACATGCTTGACTTTGTTTTAAGCATGTTTATCTCATAAATCTGGTTTTAGACAGTCTTACGGATACGTGAAAAGAGTCTGCCAGAAAGACAACCGAAGGTATCCACTTCCAGTCTTTCTTTGACTAACGACTAATTTCACGGTTCCTTGAAAGCGATAAATCTAATTTATGCATTTCATATCAAAGCAATAAATCCTATTTATTTATATACGTGACCAAGTTACGTAGACAACTTATCAGTTCCTAATTCTTTATTTTGCAGCTATGCTCAGTTCTTTAGTTATACCGTTTGAAAGCATATAAACAGTTTATATGTTTTTAAAGCAGATATTCTTTTTGGCATGTAAAGCAATTTGGTAATGTGACAAAGTTCCTTTTGGGCCAGCCATTAGGACACGAAAAGGGGCTCCCAGGAAAGCCGGGGTCACGAGGACCGCTTTAGATTCGGTCTTTCCTAGACAGAACCATCTCTTTTACGGTGTGGAAATGACAGCTCTTACTTAGGTACTTTATTGCTTCATCACATTCTTCGATGAACTTTACAAAACCAAAGGTTTTCGAAAAGGCGAAAGAATTACATTTTGCCATGCTTCGACAGTAGTAAAGTAATTTGGTAACGTGACAAAGTCCCCTTTGGGCCAGTTTATCAGGACACGTAAAAGGAATAGGATTCGCCAGAAAGAAAACCATTTTTCTTCTTTGACTCAACCTTTTCTCTTTTACGGTGGAGATAAACAGTTCTTACTTGGGTACTCTATTGCTTCATCACATTCTTAGATGAACTTTACCACAGTCGAAAGTTTTTGAAAACTAAAACATAAAGAAAATATTAAAGAAAGCTTAAATCTTATTTAACTTTCTCAGTCGAAAAACCGAACCAAGAAAATCTCATTTCTAATCGGTTTTGGACTTAAGCTGCAAATCTAAGAATTAAACCGATACGCGGTATATGCAAACAATTTGCATAAGTTATAACTTTTAGAAAATCAATCAGCAGGAGAGCCTTGTGCTCTGATACCACTGTAGGGATTTTGAGGCTACCCAAAGCCATTAGGCTTAAGCTGCGGAAAGACTGTAAAACAAAAATTTTACTTCTAACTTAAGCCAAAAAGATTGAAGTGGTATGTCGGATAATCTACCGAGAGTTACATACCTGTTCAATCCTTTTCTTAGATTAAAAACCGTAAGTAAAACTTTACTAATTCAGATCATAGATTAAGTAGTATGTCGGATAATAACCGAGAGTTACATACCAGATTAATCCTGTATAGACCCAAAGTAGTAAAACCGTATTTACTTGTATTTTAATCAGTTTATAGATCTACTCCTTTGATTGATTTCTAAAAGATTAAATCTATTTAACAATTAAATAGATTAATATAACATGTCTTTACCTTGCTTCCAAATTCAAATTGGAATGCAGTCTGACCCGACTGTCTGACCCGGTTAAGCAAGCACCAAAATTATAGTGCCTCTATCGGTTATCCACCAGGACTGATCGAGAGAGCGGTTTATTTCTTTTACCAGAAATACCGTAAACCGCGGAATCTGACAAAAACACTATTCACGAGAAAAAGCAAATAATAATTACGACTCTCGTAAAATATTATTTCTAAAACCCGTAAACTCTGATTAGAACGAATCTGAGAAAAGAGAGAATTATCGTTCGATCGGATCGAATCGTATTCAGGAATTTTTTAATTAAATTCTCTTATGACTTTGATCATGTATTTATATACATTTTCAACCGACATATTAATTGAATGGTATATATACACTTTCAAAAAATTTGAGTCGGCAAAATCAAGTCGGCAAATCAACGGCCAAAATTAAGTTGGCAAAAAATTATTACTATTTTGCCATTGGCCCATTAATACTTAATTAATTTTGGGCTTTGATTTGGGTTTTTGATTTGGGCCTTTAATCTTTAATTAGTGATTTATTCTTAATGGGTTTCAAGCCCAAAATATAAATCCAATAATTAAATATTCTAAGTCCAAATCAAATATATATTTTCCCGATCGTTCGTTCGGTAACTTTTATGCAACGTGTCAAACACGTTCATAAATTAACCAATGTTTCTGCTTGTCATTTAAATGACATTTATAATTTAATTATATCATATATAATTAATTTTATCCATCTTATTATTAATTATAATCATTATAATTAATCAACAAGATTCTCCGACTAGCTCCTATATGGTGTGACCCAATAGGATCTGTGTTATGTTGGCAAATAGAATTAAAACTATTTTAACTTCTATTTATCATAGGTGGCACCTGGCAAGTACATTATGACACCAATTACACAGATGATGCTGTACCGTACAATATCACGATCCAGTAAACGATTTACTTCGTGTTAATTCTTTTGTCTCATAGCTATCAGATTAGTTTCAAGGTAGGTGCGTGTCATCCTTGCAAACTTAATCTTTTCTTGATCCTGAATAGATTATCAAATATGTTTACTCTTGTAATCATACTGGATCCAGATAATCATATTCTATCAAGGGGCCCAGTGACGCTATAGCTCGTATTGAGATACGAGGGACAATAGTACTTTTGATAAACCATCTTTTCCTCCGCATAAGTTATGTATACCGAAGAACTATCCTTATAGCTACTTTTTACGGATAGCGTTAGATAGCAATCACACATATACATTTCTTATGTAGGAAAAATGAATATCTCATACTTTAGAACTTAACACTAAAATGAAAACATTAATGACACAAACACAATTCCATTTAATGTTTCATTTGGGGTCTGTCAAATATCATGTTCTCTAACATGTATCTGTGTGATTAAAATGACAACTCTTTGTCTATGGTTTGTAAAACTTAACCATCATTTAATCCACACACTAACCTTATCGCGGTAATTAGTGTTCCTGCTAATTACCTTGGTTAGAGACTTTTAAGAGTATTATCATCTATATTATGAAGTTTCACAATTCCAGTCATGAACTCGAAATGATTCATAAATTTAATAATACTCAAGGTAACAAAATGATTAAACATTCAATTCATGAACAAAGCTTTATATAACAAATTTATCGTATTATTGACTTCTAGATTATTACAAACTAACAATCTCCCACTTAAGCTAGGAGCCAATCATCGTAGGCCCTATCTTATACAAATCTCTATTTTCTAGAAATCTCATAGATCTAAAGAAAATCTCATAGCCAATCTTCTATGTGTCTCAGACCCATAGAAGCAGTATGCATCTGATGCTTGGCTTGAGGAAGAGGTTTTGTAAGTGGATCAGCTGTGTTGCTGGCTGTGTCAACTCTACAGATCTTTACATCACCTCTATCTATGATTTCTCGTATGAGGTGATAACGGCGTAGAATATGTTTGGATTTTGAGTGCGATCTCGGTTCCTTGGCCTGAGCTATAGCTCCATTGTTGTCACAGTAGAGGTCCACAGGGCCTTGAACACTGGGAACCACTCCTAGTTCGCTAAGGAACTTCTTAATCCATAAACCTTCTTTTGCTGCCTCGGATGCTGCTATGTACTCAGCTTCGGTGGTTGAGTCTGCAGTAGTTTCCTGCTTTGAGCTCTTCCAGCTCACAGCACCACCGTTGAGTATGAACACATACCCGGACTGTGATCTCGAGTCATCTCGGTCAGTTTGGAAACTTGCGTCTGTGTAACCATTTACCACGAGTTCTGAGTCACCACCGTAGACGAGAAACATATCCTTAGTTCTTCTCAAGTACTTAAGGATATTCTTTGCAGCAATCCAGTGCTCCATGCCTGGATTAGCCTGATATCTACTCGTAACACTCAAAGCGTACGAGACATCAGGGCGAGTGCACAACATGGCGTACATGATAGAGCCAATAGCCGAAGCGTATGGTACTTTACTCATGTTGCTTCGCTCATCAGTTGTCGAAGGACACTGAGTCTTGCTAAGCTTTGCGTCATGATTCATTGGCAGGTATCCCCTTTTGGAATCCTGCATGCTGAACCGATTCAGCACTTTGTCAATGTATGTGCTTTGACTCAATCCTATGAGTCTTTTCGATCTATCTCTATAGATCTTGATGCCTAATATATAGACTGCCTCGCCCAAGTCTTTCATCGAGAACACTTTCTTTAATGAAGACTTGGCTTGTTGCAATAACGGAATATCATTTCCCATCAGGAGTATGTCGTCTACATATAAGATTAGAAAGGCGATGGCACTCCCACTAGTTTTTCTGTACACACAAGGTTCTTCTTCGCATCTGACGAAGTCAAACTTTTTGACTTCCTCGTCAAATCGAAGATTCCAACTCCTTGATGCTTGCTTCAATCCATAAATGGATTTAAGAAGCTTGCACACCTTCCCAGCATTCTTTGGATCTTCAAAACCCTTGGGCTGTATCATATACACGTCCTCTTCTAAATTTCCATTTAAGAAGGCGGTTTTGACATCCATTTGCCATATTTCATAATCATGAAATGCGGCAATTGCTAGGAGCATCCGAATTGATTTAAACATAGCCACGGGCGAAAAAGTTTCATCATAATCTACACCGAGAATCTGTTTGAAACCTTTCGCTACTAGCCGTGCTTTGTATATAGTCATATTACCATCCATGTCTGTTTTCCTTTTGAAAACCCACTTGTTATCTATGGGTTTTACCCCATCAAGTGGTACAACTAGGTTCCAGACCGTGTTGTCATACATGGATTGTATTTCGGATCTCATGGCCTCCAGCCATTTTTCGGAGTCGGGTCTATCCATTGCTTCCGCATAGGTCAGTGGATCTTCAGTGTCAAACACTGAAATCTCGTGTAGTCCCATGTACCTTTCAGGTGCATGAACTATCCTTGCTGACCTACGTAGCACTTGTTCTTCTGGCTGTTGAACTTCATCCACAACTGTTTGTGGGTTCAGTTCTACTTCAACTTGAGTCGAAGTATCTGAGCTCGGGACTAGAACCTCTTCCACAACTACTTGTGGATTTGGTTCTTCCAGATGCTCATCAGCTGAAGTAACAAGTGGTGGATTTATCTGATCTTGTTCAGATATTATATTGTGTGATGTATCTTGAACTTCTTCAAGTATTACATTACTCCCACTACTTCCTCTTGTAAGAAAATCTTTCTCCAAGAATATACCATTACGAGCAACAACTATTTTGTTCTCGGATTGGTAATAGAAGTAATATCCTTTCGTTTCCTTAGGATACCCTACGAAAAAGCATTTATCAGATTTAGGACCAAGTTTGTCAGACGTCAGGCGTTTGACAAATACTTCGCAACCCCAAATTTTAAGAAAAGATATGTTTGGAACTCTTCTAAACCATAACTCGTACGGAGTCTTTTCTACTGATTTAGATGGAACCCTATTTATCGTTAGTGCAGCAGTTTCTAGTGCGTGGCCCCAAAACGATTTTGGTAGAGTGGCGTTACTCATCATGGAACGAACCATGTCTAACAGAGTTCGATTCCTTCTCTCAGAAACACCGTTCCATTGCGGTGTCCCTGGAGGCGTGAGTTGTGAGACTATCCCACATTCCTTTAAGTACGTTTTAAACTCATAACTTAAGTATTCGCCTCCACGATCTGATCGTAAGGCTTTAATACTTTTATTCAGTTGATTTTCTACTTCAGCCTTGAATTCCTTGAACTTTTCAAAAGATTCAGACTTATGTCTCATCAGGTAGACATAACCATATCTACTGTAATCATCAGTAAAAGTGATAAAGTAGTAATAACCGTTTCTTGTACAAGTACTCATAGGTCCACATACATCGGTATGTATTAGACCTAATAAGTCACTTGCCCTTTCTCCCTTTTTAGAAAAAGGCGCTTTGGTCATTTTTCCTCGTAAACAGGATTCGCATGTGTTAATTGATTCAAAATCAAATTTACCAAGAAGTCCTACTTCTTGTAATTTCTTAATGCGTTTCTCGTTTATGTGACCAAGGCGACAATGCCACATGTAAGTCGTACTTTCATGAGATGTTTTGAGTCGTTTGTTATTATAAATGTTAAACACAGGTTTATCCATTTCCAGCATATAAAGACCATTTATCATATAAGATGATCCATAATATAATTCATTTTTATAAATAGAACAACGCTTGTCTTTTATAACAAATGAAAAACCATTCATCTCTAAACATGAGATTGATATGATATTTCTGGAAATGCTAGGAACAAAATAAACATTTTCCAGTTCCATTACAAGCCCGCTGGGCAAACACAACTCTATACTACCGACTGTAATGGCTGCAACACTTGCTCCATTTCCAACTCGGAGTTGTATTTCCCTATTGCCAAGTTTCCTTCTATTCTTTAATGCCTGCATATTTGAACAAATATGAGCACATGATCCAGTATCTAATACCCAATCATTAATAGAGGTAGCAACATTAACTTCAATAACATAAATACCTGAGGTTGAAGCCTTGGAGACCTTTCCAGACTTTACATCCTCCAGATACTTCGGACAGTTTCTCTTCCAATGACCTTTGTTATTACAATAATAACAGTCAGAGGAAGCAGAGACCTTTATCTTGGGAGCGTTCTGTTTAGGAACCTGCTTCCCTTTGCCCGTGTACTTCGGAACCACTTTATTCTTTGCCTTATTGATCTTTTTCTTACCCGCTTGGATCATGAGAACAGAAGAACTTTTCTTCATGTCTCCATCTGCGATCCTAAGCATCCCCTGCAGCTCCTGTAAGCTCCTGTCCATCCCAAGCATGTGGAAGTTCATGATGAACCCCGAAAAGCTGGGTGGAAGCGAGTTCAGGATAATATCCGTAGCAAACTCTTTGCTCAACGGACTATTAAGCTTATGCAGCTGCTCAATATCACTCGTCATACGGAGCATATGAGTGCCCATAGAGCCGCTCTCGGCCAACTTGTGACCTAGTAGGGACTTGGTTACCTTGAATCTCTCCACACGTGCCTGCTCTTGAAACATGTTCTTAAGCTGGACACACATGTCGTTGGATTTGGTATCCATGAATCGCCTCTGCAATTCAGGACCCATAATCCCAACTATGAGACCCTGTACATCAAGCTCATCTTCCTTGTGCTTGTTGTACACCGTGAGCTCATCAGCAGTAGCACCTGCTTTGAGCTCATCAGGGTAAGGTGTATTTAAGATATATTCCCTTTTCTCGCGCCTTAGTACGATCGTGAGAGCACGGAACCAATCAGTAAAATTAGTCCCGTCTCCTTTCAGCTTTTCTTTCTCGAGCAGGGAGCGCAACGAGAATGACGTTTCTTTAGACATGTTCTACAATGTTAAATGTAAAGATTTTAGCTTTGTTCATGTAATGTTTTATTTTTAACAATAAAACTCCCACTGCAAATCTGTTCTATTCCCATTTTGCAGAAGGACCAAGATCCCTATCTTTCATTAATAGACAAGTCGATTAAGAAGCTTGCCTATTAATTATTTTTAGGTAAGCAACTCTTTGCTAATCATATCTCTATATGACTCTTGGTTTCGTTAAACATCGTATGTTTTAACGAAGACTTTGCCCCGAGCCCAAAACGATTTTGGAAATCACCGGTAAGTAACCTCACTCTATTTGGTTTGTTATGTCGAACATAACCCTCGACCACCAAAGGTAAAAGGCGACGTCTGCTGAGCAGTCCGTCAACCAATGAACAATGGTTTGAGAAGGATAGAGTAGGAAGGGCATACTACTTAATTAGATGGGTTTGTTTTATGCTTTAAACCTTGTAAGCAACCTTTAAAAGAGGTCTTGCCAGAAAGACAACCAAAGGTATCCACTTCCAGTCTTCCTTTGACTAAGACACTCTTTCACATGCTTGACTTTGTTTTAAGCATGTTTATCTCATAAATCTGGTTTTAGACAGTCTTACGGATACGTGAAAAGAGTCTGCCAGAAAGACAACCGAAGGTATCCACTTCCAGTCTTTCTTTGACTAACGACTAATTTCACGGTTCCTTGAAAGCGATAAATCTAATTTATGCATTTCATATCAAAGCAATAAATCCTATTTATTTATATACGTGACCAAGTTACGTAGACAACTTATCAGTTCCTAATTCTTTATTTTGCAGCTATGCTCAGTTCTTTAGTTATACCGTTTGAAAGCATATAAACAGTTTATATGTTTTTAAAGCAGATATTCTTTTTGGCATGTAAAGCAATTTGGTAATGTGACAAAGTTCCTTTTGGGCCAGCCATTAGGACACGAAAAGGGGCTCCCAGGAAAGCCGGGGTCACGAGGACCGCTTTAGATTCGGTCTTTCCTAGACAGAACCATCTCTTTTACGGTGTGGAAATGACAGCTCTTACTTAGGTACTTTATTGCTTCATCACATTCTTCGATGAACTTTACAAAACCAAAGGTTTTCGAAAAGGCGAAAGAATTACATTTTGCCATGCTTCGACAGTAGTAAAGTAATTTGGTAACGTGACAAAGTCCCCTTTGGGCCAGTTTATCAGGACACGTAAAAGGAATAGGATTCGCCAGAAAGAAAACCATTTTTCTTCTTTGACTCAACCTTTTCTCTTTTACGGTGGAGATAAACAGTTCTTACTTGGGTACTCTATTGCTTCATCACATTCTTAGATGAACTTTACCACAGTCGAAAGTTTTTGAAAACTAAAACATAAAGAAAATATTAAAGAAAGCTTAAATCTTATTTAACTTTCTCAGTCGAAAAACCGAACCAAGAAAATCTCATTTCTAATCGGTTTTGGACTTAAGCTGCAAATCTAAGAATTAAACCGATACGCGGTATATGCAAACAATTTGCATAAGTTATAACTTTTAGAAAATCAATCAGCAGGAGAGCCTTGTGCTCTGATACCACTGTAGGGATTTTGAGGCTACCCAAAGCCATTAGGCTTAAGCTGCGGAAAGACTGTAAAACAAAAATTTTACTTCTAACTTAAGCCAAAAAGATTGAAGTGGTATGTCGGATAATCTACCGAGAGTTACATACCTGTTCAATCCTTTTCTTAGATTAAAAACCGTAAGTAAAACTTTACTAATTCAGATCATAGATTAAGTAGTATGTCGGATAATAACCGAGAGTTACATACCAGATTAATCCTGTATAGACCCAAAGTAGTAAAACCGTATTTACTTGTATTTTAATCAGTTTATAGATCTACTCCTTTGATTGATTTCTAAAAGATTAAATCTATTTAACAATTAAATAGATTAATATAACATGTCTTTACCTTGCTTCCAAATTCAAATTGGAATGCAGTCTGACCCGACTGTCTGACCCGGTTAAGCAAGCACCAAAATTATAGTGCCTCTATCGGTTATCCACCAGGACTGATCGAGAGAGCGGTTTATTTCTTTTACCAGAAATACCGTAAACCGCGGAATCTGACAAAAACACTATTCACGAGAAAAAGCAAATAATAATTACGACTCTCGTAAAATATTATTTCTAAAACCCGTAAACTCTGATTAGAACGAATCTGAGAAAAGAGAGAATTATCGTTCGATCGGATCGAATCGTATTCAGGAATTTTTTAATTAAATTCTCTTATGACTTTGATCATGTATTTATATACATTTTCAACCGACATATTAATTGAATGGTATATATACACTTTCAAAAAATTTGAGTCGGCAAAATCAAGTCGGCAAATCAACGGCCAAAATTAAGTTGGCAAAAAATTATTACTATTTTGCCATTGGCCCATTAATACTTAATTAATTTTGGGCTTTGATTTGGGTTTTTGATTTGGGCCTTTAATCTTTAATTAGTGATTTATTCTTAATGGGTTTCAAGCCCAAAATATAAATCCAATAATTAAATATTCTAAGTCCAAATCAAATATATATTTTCCCGATCGTTCGTTCGGTAACTTTTATGCAACGTGTCAAACACGTTCATAAATTAACCAATGTTTCTGCTTGTCATTTAAATGACATTTATAATTTAATTATATCATATATAATTAATTTTATCCATCTTATTATTAATTATAATCATTATAATTAATCAACAAGATTCTCCGACTAGCTCCTATATGGTGTGACCCAATAGGATCTGTGTTATGTTGGCAAATAGAATTAAAACTATTTTAACTTCTATTTATCATAGGTGGCACCTGGCAAGTACATTATGACACCAATTACACAGATGATGCTGTACCGTACAATATCACGATCCAGTAAACGATTTACTTCGTGTTAATTCTTTTGTCTCATAGCTATCAGATTAGTTTCAAGGTAGGTGCGTGTCATCCTTGCAAACTTAATCTTTTCTTGATCCTGAATAGATTATCAAATATGTTTACTCTTGTAATCATACTGGATCCAGATAATCATATTCTATCAAGGGGCCCAGTGACGCTATAGCTCGTATTGAGATACGAGGGACAATAGTACTTTTGATAAACCATCTTTTCCTCCGCATAAGTTATGTATACCGAAGAACTATCCTTATAGCTACTTTTTACGGATAGCGTTAGATAGCAATCACACATATACATTTCTTATGTAGGAAAAATGAATATCTCATACTTTAGAACTTAACACTAAAATGAAAACATTAATGACACAAACACAATTCCATTTAATGTTTCATTTGGGGTCTGTCAAATATCATGTTCTCTAACATGTATCTGTGTGATTAAAATGACAACTCTTTGTCTATGGTTTGTAAAACTTAACCATCATTTAATCCACACACTAACCTTATCGCGGTAATTAGTGTTCCTGCTAATTACCTTGGTTAGAGACTTTTAAGAGTATTATCATCTATATTATGAAGTTTCACAATTCCAGTCATGAACTCGAAATGATTCATAAATTTAATAATACTCAAGGTAACAAAATGATTAAACATTCAATTCATGAACAAAGCTTTATATAACAAATTTATCGTATTATTGACTTCTAGATTATTACAAACTAACAGTCCCAACCAGCACCTAACTCCGTCTGAAACCAACACGGGAAAGTTGAAAAAACCAAAGGCACCATTCGCACTCGATCCCGATCAAAGGAGGGTTGTTTTAACATGGCTCAAGAAGGTCAGGTTCCCCGATGGCTACGCATCAAATTGGGATAGGTGTGTTAACCTAACCACTTGCACCCTCACCGGCCTTAAAAGTCATGATTTACATGTGTTCATGGAGCGTCTCCTCCCCGTTGCATTTCGGGACTTCGTCCCGGATCCCGTATGGGATGTTTTATGTAAGATTTCATCATTCTTTAGAGAGATTTGTGCCAAGGAGCTTGATACATCCCGTTTGGAGAAATTAGAAGCGGATATTATCGTCACAATATGCAAGGCGGAGAAAATTTTCCCGCCTGGTTTCTTCGATTCAATGGAGAATCTTGGGGTGGATGTAGTATACGAGGCTAGGATGGGTGGGCCTGTAGGGTCCCGATGGATGTATCCATGTGAAAGGTTTGTTTTTTATTCAAAATAAAGAAACACTTAGCTTACATATTGCTTCTACTACTAAACTATACTAAGACATGTACCTAACAACCATAAAACATTATGCAATTACAGACGCAACAAAGAACAGAGGATGAGAGTCACGAACAAGGCACAAGTTGAGGGTTTAATTATCGAGGCTACAATTGCCAAAGAAATTGGTACATTTTCCCACCCACTATTTTGCAGACAAATCTAACATGGAGTCTTCGGAGGTACATCTATTCATATTCGATACTCCGGGCCGTACCATGGGCAGGGAAAGACGAAGGTCTCTCAGTGACGAGGATTGGAAGGCTGCATACACCTATGTTGTCCTCAACTGTCCAGAGATCTTCGAGAAGTAAATAGGGTATAATCTTTATAATTTATTTACTTCTAATGTTCTTAAAGGTATCTATTATAACACCTATCAACATCTAATTTATTTATATGTTAGAATGTGTAGAGAGTTTGATACATGCATGCTCACATCTGGAGTAGCCACAAGCCCACAGGATTTGCCAAAAGTTCGTCAAGATAGGTTCGCGGATTGGTTACGAAAAAAAGTATTAAATTCCCGTGAAGATTGCGATGACTACATACGAATGGTAGGAGTCACACCTAGCAAACAAGCATACTTCTACGAAGGGTACGAAGTCAACGGTTATCGATTTCACACACAAACATATGGGCAAAACAAGGCTACTCAAAGTAGCGGTGTTTGCATCAAAGGAGAGGTATCGGAGAATGACATACCAACCGACTACTATGGTGTTCTCCAAGAGGTCATTGAGCTAGTATATGATGCTCATAGGGTAGCTATCTTTAGGTGTGATTGGTTTGACATAGTAAACGGTTTAAGGGTAGACCAAGAACATGGAATTGTTGAGGTTAACCATACTTCTCGCCTTGCAACTTATGAGCCGTTTGTATTAGCTGCTCAAGCTACCCAAGTGTGTTACCTACCTTATGCATCGGAAAAAATAGATAGATGCCCATGGTGGGTGGCGATGAAAACAAGCCCCGAATCAAGGTTTCGTGACGAGAGTGCCGATGCAAACATTGAATTTTACCAAGAGAAAAGCCCGGATAATCCAATCTCGACCCCAAATAGACGAGATTTTGATTGTGATGGATTAGTCCTTGGAGCGGCCAAGTTCGAACTAGTGGATGATCCAACTTCAATTCCACCAAAAACATAAAATGCACCGCAATCAATGGCGAGGGATGGAAATAATGAAGGTCATGACATGGAGCAAGAGTATCACAATGATGAAGAAGATTCGTGGGAATCCGATTATTCCGAGCAATCCGATCAAGAATATTAATTGGTTAAGCAATACATGTATGTGTTACTTTTTGCATTAGAATTTACTTTACATTCTATTTTTGTTGTTATATTCTAGGGAATTTAGACACCAAGATTGAGTTGGTAGTGTTGGACATGATTAATTAGTTGCTGCAATTTTATTCTAATTTTATCTAACACTCATTTGCAGGAGTAGACAAGAGGCTTGCTGCTGCCACAATGTTTTATGCTCATTTTACTTGCACTCATTTTATGCTAATTTCACTCACACTCATCTCAATATTGCTTGCTGCCACAAGGTTTTGTATGTATCAAAATTTCATATATTGGCTTATTTCAAATACCGAAATTTAAGTTTTCAATCTGATGTTTCAGTTTATAACAATTAAAGCTTGCTTGCTGCTGTGATTTATTTATTTAGCCAATTCAAAGGGAGATCTAAAATATACAGAAATGTTTCTGTCTCCAGGAACCAAACATTTCCAAGGGCCAGCCCATGGAAATATAATGTCCAACCATAAAATAATATAAACGTATCAATAAAACATTTCCATGCGTGTTTGGCCCGGTATTTCCATGAACCTTCCCTATAAAATAATATTAACAGAATGGGCAGAACATTTCCAAGAGCTAGCCCATGGAAATATTGTGTTCAACCATAAAATAATATAAACTGTATCAATAAAACATTTCCATGCGCATTTGTACCAGTATTTCCATGAACCTTCACCATTAAATAATATAAACATAATATACTAAACATTTCCAACGGCAAGCCGTTGGAAATAGTATGTCCATCTTGTTCAGACTTATTTCCAAGCGGAAGTGGTTTAGTATTTCCATGCACCTTCAATAAAATATAATATTTGGTCTGTTTGGCGGGTCACGGGTCGAGCAAAACTTTCTCCAAGGGCGAAAATGATACATTTCCATGGACATACAGGAAATATTTCCAAGCACTACCTTTTCCAAAGGACTCCCTTTGGAAAAGGTTCACGGTGTCAGAAAAGTGTCAGAATCGCCCATTTTATTTCCATGGACCCTTCACTAGCTTGGAAATGCGTTTTCTCCCCTTGGTAAAAACGGAAATTCTAGTAGTGATCGCTCATAACTCGTAACTCGCTCATAACTCGCTCGCTAAATGCTCATTAACAACTCGCTCATTTATTTAATGAGCCGAGCATGAGCATACCTCAACTCGCTCATAACTCGCTCATTAGCTCATTAAGAACTGAGTTACATAAATCCTGCCACATCTAATCTCTTGATTCTTTTTTTTGGAATGGCTCAAGAAGCAAGTTTGAAGCATACATGCCATAGGATTGCTGAGATAAAGAAAGCAAGCTCCAGAACCATCCGTAATATCCATTAACATATTAACTACAGACCCAGACCCAGCTACTATAGCTTAAAACCTTGAACGGGAGTGAATAATAATGAATATTATTTGGTTTTGAACTTTTAGTTGAAAATTTTGGAAAGTTTTCGGCGCGGCTGCAAAATCTTATAACTCGGCAACTCGCTCATAACTCGCTCATTAACAGCATGCTCATTAACAACTCGCTCATTAAGCTAATGAGCCGAGCATGAGCATACCCTAACTCGCTCATGCTCGCTCATTAATCAGCCCTAGACTGACTGGACATGTTAATTAATTAATATATGTATTAACTGCAATAATGCCTCGCTATTGTGACGTTGTCCATGCAAGAGGTATGGTCGAACATATTAGCATAGCAAATCATACCAACTTTTCATAAGTTCATATATAGCAAAATATCATGATGTTATAATAGGAAGTTAGGACTTGCAAAATATCTAAGTAGTACGTGTCTAAAATAAGACGCAAAGGTAGTGCCTGGACCGGATGATGTTGTATGCATTATCATTCTTTCTTTCTTTTTAAACCTTCGCAAAAGCACCGATGCATCATCATTCAAGACAATTGATATATAGTCACAATCTACTTCACACGCACACAATCTCCACTATATAGTAAGTGGTACAACCACCTTTCCTCTTCGAAAGTAAGAAAGAGAAACCCGAAACCCTTCAAAAGAAGAGAGAGAGGAGCGAGGCCTCCTATACCTTTGAAAAAGGCTTAGTTAAACTGCTGCTTAAAAAAATCACAGTCATACCTCCCCTCTTTCTCTAAATTAACCGCAGGATGTTGGGTCGAGCAACTGGAAATTGGGTTGAAGAAATGCTAATCATCTCCGGGTTATTGGCTGTGCAATGCATAATGGGTTTCTACGTGGTATTTGTAAACCGTGTGCTTGCGCTCGGAGTGAATCCTCTGTTTCTGGTCGCTCTTACTGGTTCAACCTCGGCTGTGGCGTTGCTTCCTTTCTCGGTTGCACTTGAGAGGTGTTCTTTTGCGTTTTGGTCCCTCATTATTTGTTAATTAAGGAAATATTTTGTTATGTTTTTATTTTATTTCATATTTTCATTAATTTGAGTTCATATATATATGTTCATGTAGGAAAAAATGGAATGTAAAGATAACGCCAGTCTTGGTTGCTCAGATGGTGACGCTCTCTCTTGGAGGGTAAGTTCTTTTAGCATTTCAAATTTATATCAACATATTACTTTGTTGATTATAACTAAGGCTGTCCCAAATCTATTTCTCATCTTCCATCTATTATTGTAATGGTGTGGTTTTTCTTTTTTCTCTTTCCTTCTTTCTCTGGTTGGGTTGTAAATTTTTTCTCTACATGTTTGTTTTATTTTTATTTCCCAAAATCGACCGTACCAGCGACCCTGTGATCAGCAGGTAATTGGCGAAAATTTTGTACAATTTTGAAACAAAAGCAGGTGGAACTGGAACGTACCTTCTTTTCCATCAATTTGATGATTAAAAAAAAAAAAAAAAAAACTTTCGGTAGTGGCCTAGTAGTGGGGTAATTGGGAAGGGTTGCTTTCATGGGAGCGTCTGAATTCTCCAGTTTAAAAGGAAAATTAAGCCTCCAGTTATTTACTGGCACATTATGTGCACTTGGTCTTTAGCATAACAATTGCCAGATTTGAAAGAGGCTTAAAGTGATAGGACTGGATGAAGAGATACTGCCATAGAAAATTAGGGTTCAAGGAAAGAAAATTAAATAAAGTTGCAGTTTTATAGTCTAAATTTCAATTTAAAGTTGGTTGATTTAGGTTGCAAATCAAGAGGGAAAGGAATATACTAAAGGAACCGACAAGAAAAAGGGCATTTAAACAACCCCAACTTCTACTATTACCTAGTTATTATTATTATTTTTCTAAAATAGAAAATTGACATGATGTTGACATATCCTTGACTATCTTTGATGCGTACAAAAGTAAATAGTTTGTAAACATGGATCGATCAAACAAAATTGACAACAGCAAGAAAAAATTTCCAGCAGATGTGCCACAACTTGATGTTTCTGGTTGTTACCATGGCCCAAATTTTTTGATAAATTTTAACATGAGCTATTAATTGAAGTGTGCTTAGTCAAATGATTTAGAATGTTAAGAAGTGCTCAAGTAGGAACCCAATAAATTGCTTTAAAATCTCAAAGGGACAATTTTCTGCTCATCATTAATTTGGAAATTTCCCCATCTAATTTTTTTTGTTTGTTTTGTGCCTAATCACCTCTCATTTTTTAGCGGTCTATGTTGCAGGTACTCTATTATAAAAATTAAAAAAAAAAATACATTAATGAGTTAAGTGATAATGATTTTTTGTGTGTAGAATGACTATGTTGCAACTGTTGATGCTGCTAGGGATAGAGAAGACTTCACCAACAATTGCTTCTGCCATGCCCAATTTATCACCTGGTCTAATCTTCATAATTGCTGCCTGTCTCGGGTATGATATATATTTTTTTGTTGGTTATGACTTGTACTTCATTTCAATTTAACCGGAATGGAGAGAACTCACAGTTTCATATTGGATAATTTCAATCATACCGCTTTTCAAAATAAAGACAACTTGAGCTACTCTGGTTAGCTGCAATGATCTGAATAGTCCGATTTAAACCAACCGTTTTCAATTTGTGTGGGTTTGAGATTATATCAACCTGCTAAATCACCTGCTTTAACCTTTAACCTGGCGAAGTTCGTTTTAACTCCCTCAAATCCAAATATGAATGTCAGCATAGATCCTTTGAAATTTTACTCCTTTTTTGTAATACTTCTTCGCAACATATATGATGTATAAATGACTTGTTACACTTGTAATAGGTTTGAGAAGTTTGAAAAGCAGTGCAAGTATAGCAAGGCCAAGATACTAGGAACCTTGGTATGCCTGGGTGGTATCATGGTAATGAGCTTTTTGCAAAGTCCCCCTCCTGCTTCTCCGCAATTCAACAAACCCCACTTGGGTGAGAACACAAATAGTTATGGATACTATGACTGGATGTTAGGCTGCTTCTATCTTTTTGCTGGAGTGGTGATTCTCTCTTGTAATTCAATTTTGCAGGTAGACCCCTTTCACCAATTAATTTTTCCTTTTTTTTGAATGAGACCCCAATAAATTTTAAATCAGTGCTTTTCTTCAAAAAAAAAAAAATTAAATCAGTGCTTTATTAACAAGCCTTTTACAGTTGTTGAATAATAAAATTTTCTTTAGGCGGCAACTTTGGTCAACTTCCCAGCACCTTTATCAATATGCACAGTAACATCTATGATGGGCTCAATGTTTACCGCAATCGTACTATTTATCATGAAAGGCAAGATAGATATCGGGTCACCAGACATTGGTATCATGCTAATTGGAGAGATCTGCCTACTGGTATGATTTTACCACACCTCATATCTTTTCCCTCCTTGTATGTATTGATAATTTGAGATGAGAACATGTCTAAATTTTTTTATAGCTAGATTTTTTGTGTAGGGTTTATTTTATTTTCTTTACACCTATGAAATGGCTTTACAATGACATCTCTTTCTTTACACTAAAAAATCTTATAAAAATAGGCCCTCTAAGATCAGAATTTATACACAGAGGTTATCTGCTATCTTTTAATTAAGCTATAGCTGCCATGTATGATGTTTTGCTAATTTTTTTTTTATTGCATTAAGGGAGGGGTGGTTATCGGCGCATGTATCGCCTTTCAGGTTTGGTGTGTTCGTAAGAAGGGGCCCGTGCTTGTCTCAATTTTCAGCCCTGTTCAGACTGTTTGCTCCACCATCCTCTCAGCTGTTTTCTACCATCAGATGATCAGTCTAGGAAGGTGAGCAAACCACATTTCCATTTCTCCTGGAAATGTGTTTTAACCATCTTGATTTTCCTTTCCCTGTGAAATCAAAAGTTGTCAGGGGCCTAATTATTGGTCATTGGCAAACTAAACATCTAATTGTTGTTGTTGAATGCAGCTTTGTAGGAATTGTGCTCATGTTTTGCGGTCTTTACGTAGTCCTCTGGGCGAAGATCAATGAAACCCATGATGTTTCAATAGAAGACGGCATCTTGGTGTCCTCTGTTGGCGATGTTGAAAAGCCCCTTCTTTCTTAGAGAATTTTGATGGCCTCCAATCTTATCAAAGGGAGGCGCGCTGTAGATGTACATATATCTCTACTTTTATGTGTATAGGAAAGTACATAGGGGAAAGACACTGGTATTTCTAATGAATGCATCATATACTGGTTTTATTCTCTTCCTCCCTCTTTGGAGTTCCTATTTTCTTTGGTATGGTATTTCAGGTATTGCACGGGGTAAGTGATCAGTCCACGCGATCCGAATTGCTCTATTATGCAAAATGTCTTCTCTCTTTTTCTTTTTCTGAAACTTTAGCAACCGGCTGCAAAGTATAATTTCACTGAATAAATATGTAGCGTCTCCTCTCTCCCTTTCGAAATCTCAAAATCTGAAAGCAAAAAAAAAAAAAAATCATAGCGGTGGCTATCAAGTATAATTATTATTAAATAAAAATAAAATTATATTGATCTAATATTTTACATTGTCTACCATTTCACATCTCAACAACATCCACATTAAAAACAATACAACATCAACATCTAAATGGCACATCAACAATCCAAACTCATAACATCATCTAATAACACAAACATCTAAAACAACATAACATTTAATAATATAACATCCAACAAATCGACGAACGATAGTCAATCTCTTCTCTCACATTCTTGTCCTTGATTGCATCAACTGACTAGCAACATGAGAAAAAAAAAAATCTAAAACATCATCATTTTTTTATTTTTACGTTGGGATGAGGGTGGCCGGTGTGGATCACGGCCTCCCCAAATCCTACCTAAAATTTCGGTGTATTGATTTAGAGGTAGATACACAATTCAAAAAGGGCTGAGTTAAAAATAGAAACTCACAAGGCCCAAAGCAATATTTCAAAATGAACATTTTTTACTCTTTTGGCGATCTAGGTCAGCCGCCACATCTCCACCCCACCTCACCTCACCTCACGTCATCCCTTTTATTCTTTCTCCATCCAACTTGGTTTTTTTCACTCTTTGTAGACCTCATTCTTGACACAACACTTCTCCTCTCTCGGTACTACCTTATTGAACGGAGAGGAGAATGAGAAAGGGGGAAGGGACCGGAGCTACGGTATTGTCAGAACTCAGAGCATTAAGTCCCACCTCGATAGGAGCGTGATGGTGAGTAGATCCGGCTATCGTCGATGCGCGGCGACGGTCGAAGAGTCCGGTCATGAAGTGAGAGAGGAGGGATCGGAACCGAGCGGAGCTGATTGGAGCCGAGAGTACAGTATCATCGGAGCTTGGAGCGTAGAGTTCCTTTCTCGATCGGAGCACAACACTAACATCTAAAATAACACAATATTTAATAATAAAACATCTAGCAAATTGACGAACATAGTCAATCTCTTTTCTTACATTCTTGTCCTTAGTTGCATCGACTCGCTAGCAACATGAGAAAGAAGACATCTAAGACATCATCATTTTTTTATTTTTACGCTAGAATGAGGGTGGCCAGTGTGGATCACGTCCTCCCGCCCAATTCTACCTAAAGTTTCAGTGTATTGATTTTAGAGGTAGAAATACAACTCAAAAACACTCAATTATGAAGTAAGGAGTCGAATCTAGGATTTAGTGCGGTAATTTATAGTTTAGAGGCAGTGGAAGAGTAAATGGTGGTGAAAAGGTGAGGCGAAAGATAGAAGAGTAATAGAGCACTATATAGAATTAGGTTGTTATGGTTGTTGATCAGTCAAACATTTAGAAGCCCATTGTATAGGAAGATGTTGACTGGTCAACCATTCATTAAAGGCGTAACTGAATTATTTAGGCACTGGCAACCTGTGTAATACATCTATATATATAGGCGTACAATATGTTAAAGAGAATCAAGAAAATACAATACAATCCAACAATAAATGTTTGTCTACTAAAGAAGATGTTGTATGGGCTCAAACAAGTGTCCAGAGGAAATTTTTTTAAAAACCATAATTAAAAAAATCAAAATTAGCAAACAAACATGATTAGTTTGATTTTTACAAAAACTATAAGAACCGAGATGTCAATTCAGTTCCCATTTTTTTCCCCTATGACCGAATTGGCATTTCGGTCCCCCCCTTTTCACAGTTTTTCCGCAGAGCCGCCACAGAAAATCGAAATGGAATGGGGACCGAATTGTTCATTTCGGTCCCCATTGATTTTTTTTTAGAGATAAATAGCTAAAATGATGAAATATAACACTAAAAAATCGAATTTTTTTTCTCTTTGTCAAATTACTTTTTTGATAGCATATTTATACTAAAATACGCTAAATTACTTCAAATTATGTTAATTTACGTTGATTTACACTAAATTACTTGAAATTACATAATTACGCTAAATTACGTATGAATATAGCATATTTTGTGCCATCTTTCATAAATCATAAAAAATAGTAAAAAAATACCAAAAATAATAAAAATTGGTATTCTACAAGTTCATTATATAACTAATTTACTGAGCTACGTAGATTGAACAATAGAAATGAAAATCTTAATCGGAAACTTCAACTGAAGTTTTGAGACTCTTCCCTTTATTTTTTGGTGATTCTGAATTTTGAAATCTAGCATCGTGGGCTCTGACGCATGCGTATTTTCACAAGCTTTCTAAAAAGTGGTCATTTGCTGAAATCGGATACTCGAGCGCCGTTTTATGATCGTTTGAAGTTTCATCATCGTTTTTCGCCTTCTCAGTGAATATATCATCCCTATTCATACGTAATTTAGCGTAATTTACCCTATTTTAGCATAATTCTACATAATTATTGTAATTTCAAGTAATTTAGTGTAATTCAGCATAAATTAACATAATTTCAAGTTATTTAGCGTATTTAGTATAACTATGCTAATTATATGTCAAAAAAAGTAATCTGACAAATATTTTAACATAATTTCAAATTCATGTAACTTGATTGAATTTTTTAACTTGGCCGGATTTTTTAACTTGGTACAAATAAAATTCATAAATTCATCTATGTTCTTAAATTCATCTCTGTTCATAAATTCAAATAAAATAAAATTCAGAAAAAAAAAATTGGGTAGGACCGAAATCCCAATTCGATCTCCACAGAAAATACCCTGGACCGAATTGGGATCTCGGTCTCAGGGTGCTACACCGAAGGCAACACGGTTTCCTGCGGAAAAACTGTGAAAAGGGGGGACCAAAATGCCAATTCGGTCCTAGGGGAAAAAAAAATAGAGACCGAATTGGCATCTCAGTTCTTATGATTTTTGTAAAAATCAAACTAATCATCTTGGTTTGTTAATTTTAATTTTTTTAATTATGGTTTTTAAAAAAATTTCTGTCCACGAGTGTGATTTCATAAAGTTACATCGGCCCTTTTCCCAAGCTTGACTTCATATTCAGATCTTTCTCTCTTCATTGGTGCCAGTGCCACCACTTCTTCTCTTAAGATTGTTCTTGTCTATGTTGGATCAAACAATGATGTCGTGACTTCTCTCATTGCTTCTCTTGCGTCTCACTTTTCCCTCAAAGATCATAGCTCTTAACAACATTTATTGTTCTGAATTTTCTGCGGTGAAGGCAATGCTGATAATGCTGTGCCGAGTAAAACATAGAGAGATCGAGTCGAAATTGTTTTCATCAATCCATGGTTATCGTTGCCACAGAAGAACTCTTGCCCTAGGAGAGAGACTGTCAGGGGCGGACCTACCTTGAGCCGGAGAGCAACTGTCCCTCCTAGATTTTGAAATTCAGTGAAAAAATACGGGTTCAGTATTACTTTGCTCCTCCCTGAAAATTATTTTGCCTCTCTCTAGAATTGAAAAATCCGCCAGGCCAGTTCAAAAGCACTAGTAATAAGAAATTTTGTTATTTTTATAGAAAATTTTATAAAAATTTACTGGTCCGAACTAACTTTGTTGTTTTTTAATATGTAAAATGATATTATTTTGTTGTTTTTATTATGTAAGAGTATATTATTTTTATTATTTTTTATCTAGTATCCGATTAGTTAATGAGTTTGAACCCGATTTCTACCCCTCCCTAATAGGAATTCATATCCTCTGCATTAACTCAAAAGAGAATCTTTTGAGTTAATGAATCTCGACTGTGCAATCTATTTCAAGATTCGTGTGAACTAGATCTGCACTCATATTAAAGGGCCCCTATGTTTTAGACACGAGACGAATTGGCTCCGTTTAAAATCAAACGGATGAAATTCATCAACTCAAAAGATTCATTTTTGAGTTAATGCAGAGGATACGGATCCCCCTAATAGAAATCCTGCATCCGCCTCCGGAGACTGTGTTGGCCTTTTTCTTCTTTTTGATTATCTGTGAAAGAGTCTACGTAGCATTTCGTCTCAAAGCCTTAAAATATAGAATAACTTGTCCGCAACACAGAAAATTTCACAGTCGACACTCCTGTGAAAAGTGACAGTCAGCAGAACTGCAGAAGATGTTGCAAGCTTACTTATGAGCCCCTGTAAATAAACTTAATTTCAAAAATTATGCTAATTATTTTTTCTATATTTTGAACGTGTAGGATGATTTTTTATTTCAAAATCCTCATCTTAGTTTTGTGAATAAAATGAGTTCGAAATATATTTTTATGTGTTTCGCAAAAAATTTAGTATCCATATAGAATTTTTTTTTTTGCAAATTAGGCCAAAAACTATAAAATATTTTGTTCAAATTACATAAGGAAGATAAACATGTTGCTTACACTTTGAAGTCTTTAATATTTGATCGCATTATACGAGAAAAATTAACATAATTGATGTTGGTTGCACCTCAATATTGATAACGACATTAAATAAATAATATAGCCATATACATTTCTCTATAGATTATAAAATAATAAAATAAATTTTGTATTTGCTTGAAGGGAAATTAATTTTTAATTTTTATCCATGTCATTTTACCTACATGGTTTATTTATTCAAAGGTTTTCTTTCTTCAAATTTTGTAAAATCTTAAGTTTTAATTATCAGACAATCTACAAAATTAAAAATATATATATGAGTAGAACTAGGGTGTTCCTAAGCTCACCAAGCCTCTCGTGAGCTCAACTCTAAAACCTATCGAATTGACTTCAAACGACATTTTCAAACCGTTAGATGTTCAATCTATATTAAAATGTGCCTGGAGACCAAATTTTACATTTTTTGGAATTTTTTTTACTATTTATTAAGCTTAGTTTGAAAAGCGCTGTTTTTATTAAAATTCTGCACCATTGGAAAACAATGGTTTTCAAACCGGCTTAATAAATAGTAAAAAAATTCCAAAAAATATAAAATTTGGTCTCCAAGCACATTTTAATATATATTGAACATCTAACAGTTTAGAAATGTCGTTTGAAGTCAATTCGATAGGTTTTAGAGTTGAGCTCACGAGAGGCCTTGGTGAGCTTAGGAACACCCTAGTTCTACTCTATATATATATATATAGAGTAGGGCTATTGTGCTTCATGAAGTAAAACGAAGTTTTACTTCACGCTCATTCTCCCATTTCTAAAATCCAAACGGTCGATCCAAACCGTTCAAGTTGTTCTCCATATTGAAATGTGCTTGGAGACCAAATTTTACATTTTTTGGAATTTTTTTACTATTTATTAAGCCACTTTGAAAATCGCTGATCCATTGTGAATAGTAAAAAACAGTAAAAATTTCTGGACCAATGGATCAGCGATTTTCAAAGTGGCTTAATAAATAGTAAAAAAATTCCAAAAAATGTAAAATTTGGTCTCCAAGCACATTTCAATATGGAGAACAACTTGAACGGTCGGATTGACGATTTGGATTTTGAAAATGGGTGTATGAGCGTGAAGTACAATATGGGTTTTACTTCATGAAGCACAATAGCAAAATTCTATATATATATATATAGAGTCCGACTAGGCTACTCCATGGAGTAAAACGACTTGGTACTCCACGCCATATCTTCATTTTCAAAGTTCAAATAGTCGATTCGAACCTTCCAACATGTTCTCCATATTGAAATGTGCTTGGAGACCAAATTTTACATTTTTTGGAATTTTTTTACTATTTATTAAGCCACTTTGAAAATCTGAAAATCCTTATGAACAGTAAAAAACAGTAAAAATTTCTGGACCGCCGGATCAGTGATTTTCAAAGTGACTTAATAAATAGTAAAAAAATTCCAAAAAATGTAAAATTTGGTCTCCAAGCACATATCAATATGGAGAACAACTTGAGCGGTTCGGATCGGTCGTTTGGAGTTTCAAAATGAAAATAATGAGGCGTGGAGCACCAAGTCGTTTTACTCCATGAAGTAGCTAAGCCCAGCACTATATATATATATATATATATATATTTTGTCCTTAGATCTTGAACTCAAAATAATTCATTTTTCCTAAAACTTAATATTCTTCGCACAATATAAAAAGGAATAATAATTTGAGTACCCTCAATTCAGTACCCAAAAATTCCCGCACCCTATTTATAGAAATTATGCACTATGTCCCACTAATTATATGGTCCTCACTAATTATTATTCTAAAAAGATATTATATGGTCCTCATTAATTATATGGTCTCCACTAATCATTATTTTAAAATCCCTGCAATACTCTTCTTTTATGGTCCCCACTAATTAATGTCCCCCCCTTTTCCAGTCCCCGAACTCGTCCTCGCGTTAACCTTCATTGATATAAATACTTGAAGGATAAGATAGTAACACTTGAAAAATAAGATATTAATACTTTGATGCGTAACTTGTTATGATTGTCCTTTTTTAATCCCTCAATTGTCCCCGTGTCAACCTTCCTCTAATGGAGTAGTCGGGACCCCGTATCACTGCATTAACATTCCCCAATTATTCTCGTGTCAACCTTCTTCTAACAAAAATAGTTAATCACATAGGTATAAATACTTTAGTGCATATGTATAAATACTTGCAGTACTTGATATTAATATTTTGAGACGTCATCCAGTGTCATATGTAAAAAATACTTACAAGTATAGGTATAAATACTTACACGACGAGTTATAAATACTTGTGTGCCGACGAGCTCGAAAGTACGTCATCGTGGATTTCATTTGAAAGAGAAAATTGCGTAGAAGACGTTCGTGATTTTGGATTCGCAAAATTTCTCACAGATCTTGAGAAATATGGATGAGATTGAATGAAGAAAATAAACTATCTCTAAAAACGTGTATGGTCCCCCATGTAGTTTGAGTGGTCTCCATAGATATTTATAATGCAGGTACGTTTGGGAGATTTTGTTGGAAAAATAATATTTACATAAAAATTGTTCATCTCATATGTATAAATACTTCCGTGCATATGTATAAATACTTTAGAAAAAATAAGTCAATGTATCTCAATATTTACGAACTTAAAAGTTCTCATAGAAATAATATTGTTTCGACCTGCTTTATATTAACTAAACGATTTAGAAAAAAAAAATTAATATACTCCCACGTGTGTTACATGTGTTGTAATTTTCTCTTCAATTCAATATCTTGGGAAAAAAAAAATGTCCGCTCATATGGTTGGTTTTATATATAATTACAAAATAATTAAATAAATGGGCCAAACCGTGACTAAAGCATTTCCTTCAATAAAAATTTTATGTGAGACGAAAATTCCGACCAGGTTTTTCATTGAAAATATTTCATTTGTACTAGCATTCCTCCTGTCAAGATACCATACAAAATTCATCTACTTGAGAAATATGCACAAGGTGGAAATATGGAATAAATTAATCTGAATTTAATAACTTTAAAAGAATTTAAGAATCCATTACAGTTCGTCATACCAAGCAACTTAGGAAAAAAAAAAAAAAAAAACAGACCCCTCTGTTGCCTTCCTTCGATTGGAAAAACAACATAAAAATTGAGGAAATCTGCATCAAGAATAAATTTGGAACAAATTATCTGTACAGGTTTGGCATCCACATGCTGTTCTTTTTCAAGCCATGTAAATGGACACCACTTCATCATTTCAAACCATCATTTTAACTACATTGATATCCAAAATCTAAACTTGTAATACAGAAAAAGTAAACTTTTTTCCTCACAACAATAATGTAAAAAAAAAAAAAAGGAACAAAATTAAAAAAAAAAAAAAAACAGCACCCCACCCACCAGCATTGCATCCATTTAGGTTTCAAAATCACAGCTGGATGTCCTGCAGTTCTTCTGAGGAAGAAGCATTAGGCATGAAATGCATGTGAACACTAGGTGGGCTCATCTGGGTTGATTTCACAGAAAATGGGTCATTAAAAGACCCACTCCAGGAGGCAGCTCGGGTCCGAGAAACTGGACCTTTACTCCCACTTCCTGGGTTTGATCCAAAAGTGGCCTTGTTCCCATGAGGGGTAATATTGTCCATGCTCGGGAAACGTTGGATGGAAGAAGAGGTAGAAGGGGAAGATTGGAAATTTTGCAGGGGTGGCGGTGAAGTGCTTGTAGAAGAAGAGAAGGATTGCTGTTTCGTGAGAGAGGTAGGTGGGTCAATTTCCTCAGTTGAACGAGGGGGTGAATTGTAGACTGATGGAATTTGGGATGTTTCCGTGGAGTCGGTGGAGGCAGCAGGGGCGGCTGTTGGTACAAAGAATTTGGCACCAACAGGTGGTTTTACGGTGGATGCAGCTGGTGAGTTGAAGAGGTTTGTAGGTGCAGCTGACGCAGAGCCGCCTTTGTTGAATGTATCGACATACCTATGAGAAAATAATAGGTTTCAAGTTATTTCTCCTTTATGCTATATTCTGACTATAAATACGGTTAAAAGGAAAAAGAATGAATTTCATGCTTGAAAACCTGACCCAGCTCTAGGAAGCCACTGAAACTAATAAAAAAATTAAAAAGAATGAAGTAGCAATAAGATGGAGAAGCTTAGTACAGACACAATTCCTAAACAGACTAGTAAATACTGGATTTGGCTGGTTCAGTTGCTCAGACTAAATATACTTGGCACATGCCACTCTGCAAACCTAATAGAACAGAGGTATAAAAGAGACCCAAAAAATTAAATATAATACAAAAAACGATTAAAAAGTAAAGTACTAAAAGTTACCTGGATCGAACACCCATCCTACCACGGGCAGAGAACTGGTTATGCGTAGGGGGCATTGGTGGCATCCCCCCAACCATGCCAGGCTCTGACAAGCTATTGCTACTGGTAGCCGGTTTTGATTCAGACAAGCCATTCATTGTCATATTACTCTCCATTTTAATACCAGAATTGTTTAATCCATAATCAGGCAATCCGGTTTGGAAAGAAGTGGTGGTAGGTGGAGGGGCAAGTGGGCCCACCTCAGCAGGACCCACCTTTGCCCCCTTCTCAACCCATGTCTTCAAATTCTCATCATAGTAGAATTTGTTCTCATCCCCAAGCTTTGCCTTCAATAATTAATTACGACGAGAATATTTATCACATAAATATAAATTTAAATGTTAAAAAGATAACAGAAGTCAAATATTACCTGACGATGAGACTTAGACATCCATCCTACAGTCTTTGAAAGGGCCCCACCAATCCATCCTAATCGTGAACTACCAGGTCCATTGCCTTTTGCACCATCTGGGTTGCCACTCTGCAAAATTACAAAATCTAAATAACTTTCAAAGACAGACATATGTGTGTGCGTGTGCGCGCGCGCGCGTGCGGTGTGTGAGAGAGAGAGAGAGACTGAGAGAAACAGGAGAGGAGAAGGGAGGGAGGGAGGGAGAGACTTGTTTTGGACTTCTGGTGAAATCAGGCTCTGAAACACTGCGGTTATGCATCGACTTCTTGCCACTGATATTGCCATCATTGGCCCATTGACTGATTGACTCAACCGAGGCAGATGGCATGAGAGTAGACATGGTCATTGCCGACTGGCTATTCACAAATTTTGGTACAGTCTGGCTGGTCATGTCTCTCTGAATAGTGCCACCACTGGCACCAGCAGCAACACCACTAGTTGGTGGCATTGGGGGTAAAGAGGGTACAGCTTGTGTTGGGGCCGGTGCACCCATTACACGCTGTAACGACCGATCAAGTGAGCTAAATATGTTCTTCACAAGCTTGGTTGGAGCATTCGAGCTATAACCTCCCTGAAAGGACATGAAGACACAAGGTCAGAATAGTGTATTCACATAAATGACATCGTTTACATTTCAAGCTAGAGTGAAAAATGTGTTGTTGGCCTTCTTACTTGCTGGTGAGTACGTATCCGCTCTTCTAACGAAGAGAAGAGTTGCTTCCACATCTCCAATTCAGGTGCCCGGCCAGAGGACTTTAACAATTTGAGAGAAGCCTGACAATATCTGTATTATGCAACTGTGAGTAAATACACGCTCATTTAATACTTGCAGATAATTAATTTTATAAAAAAAAGGAAACTAAACAAGAACATACTTCAGTGAATCAGAAACCTTGCCAACTTCGGCAAGCATGTGTGCATAGATAAGCTTGTAAGGCTGAAACGGTAGAAGCACATACTGAGAATTGCCGAGCACCTTCGCATATTCATACAACTCCGTCCTCTAAACAAATATAGCAGCTTTAGTTATATACAACATAACAAAGCTAGACACAGAGAGATAGATAGATAGATAGACACACAGAGAGAGAGAGGGAGGGGGGGGGGGGGGGGGGGGGGGGGGTGAAAGGGGAAATGACCTGTATGGCCTCAGGGCTAACAAAAGTTCTAGGGCATTTCCAATGATCAGCACCAACTAGGCATAACCTTGACGTATCTGAGAAGGACTCAAAATTGGCATCGGCTACTAGATAACATGTATGTGCCGCAGTCACCTGCTTATTAGTAAATGTATATTCACAATTTCAGCTTTTCAAAGTTATATGTAAAAGACCAGAAAGTGTAGAAATACCCACCTCCCCTTTCTCTTTCCAGAGGCAATCACCGAGATGGATCATTACCAAGCCATCATCATTGGTTCTGTTAGCAGTGATAATAGCAAGATTCTCTTCCCAATCATCTAACATCCCGCCTCCTTGAACCTACAAGTCCGACCAATAATGAAAAGGTAAGGAAATCATACTTAAACAGTAAGGTATTTAGGTTGCCAATGTGGTGTAGTTTTTTTCAGTCGTGAATGAAACTGCGATTTGGTCAAATGATAGTACTGTGCTATTTGGTTCAGCTCAATGGAAAAAACTACCGTTCGGTTGAAGAAATTACTGTTTTGACTTGTTTTAATGTTCAGGTCTAGGAAACTAACAAATAAACAAATATTACAATATACAATATTGGAATTGTACAGACAAGATAACTATATTAAGCTAGCTAACAATATCATCTTGTATGTGACTTAATTTTTCTTAAAAAATTGTTTGGTTTAAATGAATAAGGGAATTATAATCGGTTCTCTTGATTAGCTATATTTCTAGTATTACAAATGAAGCCAAAACACTCCATGAACATTATCACTTATATGATAAAAATAATATTGAAAGATACCTCCATGGTTTGTGGGGCATTCGGAGCACCATATGGAGTAACCATCATGGGAACAGCAGAAGTATCGGTAGAGAAAACATCAGCTGGCTGGCCTGCAATTAAAAGGCAGAGCGTCCTTAATGGTGACCCCGATACAAACTGCCTTTGCGCCATCTTTTTCACTGTTTCTACATAAAACTGCAACATATTTTAAAGAAAAATCCATTAGGGGAAGTTAAGTATAACAAAGTTATTGTGCGTATCCGGTACTGAATTAACCTGATCGCCCAGTTGTGCTGCAAGTACAAGTGCAGGCCCCCAGAGCTGACCTTCTTGTGCAAGATGCAGTGCCTCTTTTCTCTTCCCAGATACAAGAAGGTTTTGTACCTCAAGCGCAGTTGCCTATCAAAACATTTAAAAGATTCACTTATATCATGTTATATCAATGGAAAAAAGGGGAAGGGGTGGCAAATAAGAGCTTATAGATACCCTTATCTGGCTTTCAGATGGAAAATTCTGAATGCAATGCGGGAAAGAGCCATATCTATCCTTTTTAGCAGATGAAAAGAGCTTTGTGACTGCCATTTCAGGACCATCAACATCCTGTAATTAGAATTTGCACACTGAAGTTACAGATTCAACAAGTATACTAACAATGTAGGAACAATTTAAATTAAAAGGTGGTTCGTGGTAGGGTACTTACAGGTCAGATAAAGCTAAAAAACTGCCTTATAGTTCCGTATTTTCACTATTAACCATACTTCTGAGACTCGTGTTGTTAGTTCCTTTATTTTATATTTAGTTGTTGCCTCTTTTTATATTACCATCTTTTTGTTGAGGGGGGAAGGTTACCTGTACGGAAGGGTCGGATCCAAAAGGAGACCTCAGCTTCCCATAATGCTGACACATTATTTTGAGGAGAGAGAGGAGCAGTTTCAAATACTCTCCTTTCTGGAAATCAACCAAAGATTCACAACCAGCAATTCTCTCATCAAGCCATTTGTTCACATCTTTTGTTGCAGCATTTGAACCAACAAGTGGGCCCGGGAAGGACTGGTGACACAAGGCACGAAAGTAGCTCAAGGCACCCTCATCTATTATGTTTGGGTTCTCAGTTTTCTCCTTCACAATTTCTGAGATGTTCAGAATTGATATGCTGCTACTAGCTGTAGCACCCTGTTTGTTCAAGAAACAAAAACTATTAACATCAAGAAAATACACAGACAAAACAACAATATTTTTGGGTTTGGATTTATACTTGCTCATGAATCCCGAGATCATCTATATAAATTATTTCTGCATTATTTCTTCTCATCTCATTTACTCATTGTACAATTATGCCCCGGAAATATCTGCTAATTTTTCTACCCCTTTAGAAATTCTATCTGAAAGCATAGCATTAAAGTGGACTGAGGACACTAACAAAAAAGTTAAGATGGCGCTTCTTTAAGCATTCAAACATCTGATGAAAAGAGGTCAAATTCATCATATACCTCCTACTAGACATACTAAAATGCTATACATTGTTTACAGAAATAAATGAAAAAAAAAAAAAAATAAGGAGAAGTACAAGAATTTTTTTTTTTAATTTTAGACATTTTACCTGGCTTCCGAAGTTGAAACCAGTTGCATAGGAACTGGAGTCCTTCATAATGACAAGCTTGCCCCCAAATCCAAATGTGACCAAAGCATGTGCAGGCCGTCCAGCAGACGACCTCCCTTCCTTAGGGTTATAACCAAACTGAGAAAAGGATTCAACATTTGTGCTCCCAAAATTTTGTGGTTTAAAATTAACTGCATTCTGTTCTCCATAGAAGTTGTCTGCTGAGTTTACTTGTTTAAGGCCCATTTCCGTGTTAGTCTGACCAAACTGGCCCAGAGATCGGGCCCTACTATGCACAACTCCAAACGCATTATTTGTCACCGGCTCAAAGGCCTTGAAACCTTCATTTGAATTGAAGAAACTTCCAGAAAGATTACCATTTAAATTATTTCCATAGAAACTCCCAGAAGGATCGTTTTTTGGAAAACTTTCTACATTTGTGTTGGTTCCATAGTAACTAGATGTCACTGCACTAGTTGTTGAAGCCTCTTCGCCATAAAAACTTCCCATTAAGGTGTTATTTACAGTAGTATTATCACTGTAGACACTCTCTGCGAGCTGATTAGGGTCATGGTTTACAGTATTGCTTGCATAAGAGGAGCTCCAGTCCCCTCCCAATTCTTGACCTAACTGGGTTTGATTGTGACTCTGGTTATGGCTTAATCCTTGGTTCACTTGCTCTTGAGCGGTACCACTGCTAGCAGTTGCCTGTTCAGCTGGTGTATATGACTCAAGAGCATACCACTGTTGCGTGTTTGTATCATAGTACCAACCCGGGTATTGTGGGTCAAAAACCATGTTAGGTGGGTACTCTGTAGCAGAAACTGTATTAACTGTACTGCTATTCTCCTCTGCTATTGTTTCCAAAACAGGCTGGGTTGGCTGCTGCAGGTAAGGCACCTCTGACTGCAGATTTAAATTCTCCTGTGAAGTTTTGGTCGTGTCACTTAAGTTACCCGGTTGGGTGTTTGAATTAAAATTTGGATCAAAATTATCCACTTGGTACCAAGTGCCAGTTGCATAATCATACTTCCAACCAGGATACTGATTCTCCCAGTTCTGTATTTCATTTGGATCAGCCTGTACCAGTTCAGTTTGAACCGCAGTTTCGACTGCTTTGTGCTGGCTCTGGTCCAAACTAGAATTGTTCAAGAACTCCGAATCATTTTGATTAAGTGGAGCGTTATAGAAACTATTGTTCAAATCTTGAAGTATACTGAAACCCTGATTTGCAAACATTTCTGCATCCTGCTGAACAAAACTACCACCAAATTGATCACCGACAGGGTTCTGCAAAAAGTCTTGATTCAGATCTCCTGAACCAGCATCACCAAAGACACCCGTATAGGATTCAAACCCAGTGTGCCCAAACTGTTGCATGCCTCTGCTGGCACCAGAATCTGACCCAAAAGCACTCCATTGTACCTGCTTTACACTTGTTCCCTTAGACCCACCTCCAGGCAACCCTGCACCTGGGTCTTCATCTTTCTTCTCTGATGTTGCATCGCTTGAAATAGTAGCAGTTGGGACCAATATCTCCTTGGTGGCGTCTTTGCCTGAAGAATCAACCACTGTTTTATTTTCATCCACGAAAAAGTTTGAACTTTCGAGTGTAGCTGGGGTGGCGTCTTTGTTTATAGAATCAACCTCCGACGCATGGATGGTGGAAACCTTATCATCCAAACTGATATTTGAGAGGCGATTTGCCACTTCAGCACTGGTACTGGCAGTATCTATTGCATCTGAATCCAAACTTAAATTTGAATTGGATGATTCTCTCACCAAATTTTGAGAAGCTGAAGTTGATTCAGTGACCGAAAAGTCATCTTCAACTAATTTGTCGAAAAAATCTTCATCGGTTTGATCCTCTGCTGTGAATTGAGAAGCCATCTGTTTTAAAGGTGGTAGTTGATTTTCGGGCTGAGTTAGGTATTGAGCTGATTTGAGGGGACGTTATCTTGGATCTGTTCACAAACCGTAGAAAACCAGTAAGATCTATGGCTTCCTATTAGGAAAACTACTTACTCCGTCCAATTCAAATTTTCATCGGGAAAACGACAGAAATATCAAAAGATCCAACTGGTATGCAATTGAATGTTCAGAGCTCAGTAGCGTACGGGAGCACAAAATCCAGCAGATCTAGGGTTCGTACCAGGGTTACCTGGAATAGCCCAGACAGGTGCAACACGCGATTTGGTACGGACGTTCCCAATCGCGGGTCGCCGTCGACCCGGTACGGTTGAACCGGCGATCCGGGGATGAAGGGAGATTTCACAGATTTTGGGCTCGCGACCCTAATTTTCACTCGTGTCTCGAGGATTTGAGCAAGGAAATCGTTGTTATTTCTTGGTTTGAGATCTTAGCTGTTGCGTTTATTTTGTTCGAAGAAACACAGCGGAGGTCGAAAGAAAATAGAAAGAATGGGGGCTCTTGGGGCTTCTCGTTGGGTTTGGAAGTAAATCTGCAAATATTTATTTATTCGAGTAGACACGGTGCATGCATTTGCGTTGCAAAATATTGGAGTTTTTTTTTGTTGTTTGGTGGAGCACATTCATTTCATCATGTGATGTATATATGGACCAGAGATTTTATACTGAATTTCGTAAACAAAAATTTAAATTCCACAATTTTTCGTTAATTATCATGCTTATCTATTTTAGATAAAAAAAATTGTGATATACATAATTAAGTCTCTAATCCTCTATTCTCCTCCAAAGAAAAGTCTCTAATCCTCTAATTCTCCCCATCTAGTGGTATGATGCCCTTGAAAAATGCTAAGATGCATAGGCAGATTGAAAAAGAATAAATGGAATTCAATTGACCCTCAATTTTGTTTAAAAAAATATTTATGTATAATCTTTTATATAATTTATAATAAAATACTATGAATACTGTAAAATAAATCACAATTATTAGCATAAATATTTTATAAGATTAATTTTTAATGTGTGTTTGATTCTTATAGTTTGAAAGTTCAACTTCGTCTCTGAATTAAAGTGTAAACAAAATAGAGATATAGCTCCAAAGTTACACTGTTGTGAATTTGTGATTGTTGTATTCGAAAATGATAGATTTTGAATTATATCTTGTAAGTTGTAACTTGCTTATCTTCTATCTTTGTATTATTTAATGCACCTACTCTCAAGGACACGACAACTTGAGAGGATAACCGGGGGGGGGGGGGGGGGGGGGCGGGCGGGGAGGTGAGATTTTTTTTATTTATAACAAAGTGGAAAGGTAACTAGGGTGTGTGGACTTAGTTTTGGTGGAAAAAATAACAGGTTAGTATAGAATCTTTATGTTTTACAAGGTTAGAAATAGTATTTACAATTTTGAAAAAAAAAAAATTACGTAATTTTGGTATTTTAGAAGACTAGATGAGAGAGTTTACGCGTTAAAGGACAATAGTGTGCCCAAAATTCAATTCCATATAGCCTAAAAATGGTTGCTCAACTATGACCCACATAAGATCTCGTCGAATGCAAAAGGCGCCCCAATTAGACCTGTTAGAATCCTCGATAAGCTCCAATTTCGGGTCCACTGGGATCTTGTAAATGAAGTGCTTCGGCCTGTAAAGTTCGGCCCAACTATGACCCAATAAATGAGAAAATCATTTAGTCATGGATTTATCATTGATTGTAGCAAAGAGAATGGAGTAAGTCTGATGGTCATCTGGTCATGGATTTATCATTGATCATAGCAAAGAGAACGGAGTAGGTCTGATGGCCATCGGACCTACTTTTGGGTCCAATGAGTTTTATAACCGTCCGATCCGCAATAAAATCTGCGCGCGCAGAAAATTAAAGCAGACATGCAAGGATTTTAAAGCGAAACACACACATTTTGATGCAGATCGGACGGTGATTGAGCCTATTGAATCAAAATAGATCCAATGGACATCCTACTATGAATTCCACATCAAAATGCTTATCTTGTGGGTAACTTATGTATGAAATATCCAAAACATTGATTTTGTAGTTCAACTTGTGTACAGAAAATTACGAAACATTAATTACATTATCTTAATTTCTGTACGGGAAAGGATGTAATTTGGGGACCAGTATACGAATAATGCGAATAATATGAAGAAGTCATTTTTGTTTAATGAAGTCAATGAAAAAATAAATAACAATGGAAAGTACGATACCACGCAGGCTCTCAATCTCCAAAAAATTCGGACTGGAAAAATTTCTCTGAGTGTTACTGGGTGTGGGACATCTTAAGAAGTCTGTCAGGATACGGTTGCTGTTACATTGACAGAAGCCAAAATGGTTTGGCTGATCAGTTAGCGAAGAAAGGAATAATAGAAGAATGAGAACACACCAAGGGTTACATTTACCTTACTTTTAGACCTGTTTGAAACACTGTCAGGAAGACTGATAGGTTTATCATTACGAGTACTTCAGTTGTATTTCTCGTTATATACCAATTAAATGTACAACAGATGTAAGGAACCAGTTTTCAGCACTAATACAAAGCCTAAGGGCATTTCTCCGCAAAAAAAAAAAAAAAAATTCTTTAGCAAGAAAGGTTGGTCTCCAAACACAGCATGTCAATTATGTTGTAGTAAATCATTTATTTTTACTTGTCCAGTTGTTATTTCATTCCTCATATTTGGAATTAGATAGCTAAATCTAATGTTTTTTTTTTCGTCAAACAATCCAGGATTTGTGGATGTCCAGTGCAGTAATTTGGATCATTTGAATTTAAATGAATAGACTATGTTTTCATGAATGACTAAATTACAACGTGACAGCTGACGAAATAGGTATTTGTACGAGAGCTAGGGTGGCGATGAGCTGGCTTGTTCGAGTCACGAGTAAATTGACTTTAGGGGTCTGAACTGAAATTTCAGCTTGAAATCGTCACGAGCTGGATCAAGCTAGCTTGCGAGCTGGATCTAGCTGGATTTTGTTTTAAGAAGAAAAATAAATTCTACAAACCTTTTAGACTGAGCTGAACCGAGATAGACAGTATAAAATGCACACAAATTCATATAAATTTACAAATTGATGCCTAGCTGAGCTAGCTCGCGAACTGGCGAGTGAGCTAAGCCCCAGCTTGAACTCGTTTATTATGGACCAAGTTAGTGGCGAGCTGGCTCGTTAACAGCTCGGTCCAGTAACGAACAAGCTGTTAGCGAGCGAGTCAGATGCGAGAGTTTCGATCGAGCCACGAGCTACGAACTTTTTTGCCACCTCTAATGAGAGCTTTTTTGGTAAAGAATGATAAATGTGATATTATGAAATTAAGGAAAAATATGTAATTATAAAGTTTTTAAAAGATACTAAAGTTATGTCTTTTATCGAACGATTTTTTTTCTTGATTAATGAACGTTCCAGATTTAATCCCTTAACATTAGAGAATTGTCAGGAGTTAGAGAAAGTTTCTCGTTATTTATTTATTTTTATTTTTTTGAGAAAAAGTTTCTCGTTATTTACCCTGCAGCAGTGCAGCCAGCAGCCGAATTCCTACCACGTCCGGTAACAGAATATTTATGTTTAGATGTTGACCGTCCGATTAGGATCCGCACGAATATTAAAGGGATCAGTGCATTCCACATTTCCCCTCGGTTCGGACTGGCCTGGATTCTGATCAGACGTTCCGAATCTAAACAGAAATATTCTGTTACCTCAAGGACTCGCCACCAGCCCAGTAGGTAGCGAGTGCGTATCCCCTGAGATATCTCATATTTTGCGTGAACGACGTGTCCGGTTCCTATTCGGGGATAGCGCGGGGGCAGTATTGTTTGAGCTTTGAGATTTGTGTATAGAGTATTTGAACGGTTGAAATCTTCCAAAAAGTCACGCAAAATATGAAATATCTCAGAGGAAACGAATTCTAGGTAGTGGCCCCCCAACCCCACAGGCCACAGCACCACTAAAACCCTAATTAAACCTTTCACCTCACGTCTCTAATTTGCGCGAGGAGCCCAAAGCCTTGAACCGCTGTCTTTGCGCCACTCCATTTGGTCTTCTTCCTTGTGCACGCCTGAAGAATAAGCCCCAAAACACACGCACACGCGCTCTTTTACCCGTCTGTCCAGCATAATGGGGCTAGAATCCGATTCAACGGATCTGAAATTGACGGAGCTCATAAAGGAGGTCCGGCTCAGTGACGGGGAGTCAGAAATTGTCGAAGGAGCCATTTCTTCTGTTATTAATGCAATTCTCTCGATACCTGACCAAGAAGTGGGGTCGGATGCTGCTTCTGGATTTGTGCGAGACCTTTCGGTGGAGCAGGATAAGGTGCGGTTCACCTTTAGGAGGCCAGTGAATGCACACGTGGCAGGGAGCTATTCGTTCGGTGCAGTCGTGAAGCCAGATATTAGTGCTGATATTTTGGTCCAGATGCCAAAGGTGAAATGACCTGAAATCTTTGTGATTTTTTATGAATGTTGTTGTAATTTACTATGATACTGAGTTTTCATGTCCGAGCTCTCAACACAATGCATTAAAAGCCACAATTTGACCTTGTCCAGTCTCAATTAACCCTCAGTCAGTGCAATTAGTTCCGGCTTGTTTTTACTTATTGAAACTGGGCACATCCAGTCATCCATTAACAAAGGACCATCAATTGACTGTTGAGGCACTGATTTTGGCAAACGTTTGACCCCAGGTACTCCTAATTACAGAACTAAGAGCTGACTGTCCTTCACCATGACTTTTTTTTAGCTTTATTGTACTTGTGACCTCGTTTGATTGATTAACCTAGGCAATAATCATTTCGGAGCCAAGTCAATTATCCTCAATTTAAGTTGAGTTTCTCTTACTTACCTTCAACTGTCCATTAGACAGCAGTATTCCTTAGAGAGGGAGATAATCTAATGTTGAAAAGATTTGTGCTGTGAACTAGGTGAAATGGTACCAATACTGGATGTCTCATTGCTAGGTCTTTAATTCGATGTTTCAAATCGCCAGTTATTATCCATCTTTTATCTCTTGAAAGAAAGAGGGAAATAATAATTCTGATGAGTTCTCTGAAAGGATGTTGTTAATTTCTTTTTAATTGTCACACATTAGGAATGTTTTCACGAGAAGGACTACTTGAATTATCGGTACCATGCAAAGAGATGTCTTTATCTCTGCGTAATTGAGAAATACTTAAAATCAGAGCTTTCAATTCGCAATGTCCAATGGTCCACTTTCAGTGGCGAGGGGCGAAAACCTGTTCTTCTGGTGTACCCAGGTTTTTTTTTTTTATTTCAACCTTTTTGTTACTTTCTTTTATTCTGCGAATTCAATGAGGTAAATTAGGCTTAGAGCACCATTGGGTAAATTGCCCTGGAAACCTTTTTTCCAGTTACTGTTCTGTTCTGGTACAGATTCCTTCCACAAGTATCCTTGTTGCGATGTCGGTTTTATGCAGGGTAATTATTTGCATGGCTTGCACCATTGAGGGCATTTGATACAGGGGGCACTTTTAAGTATTTGTTACTGTGCTTTACTGGACATTTGCCTCCACAAGACATCCTTGTTGTGAAGTAAGTTTTATTCAGAGTAATTATTGCCATGGTTTGCACCGTTAAGGGCTTTTGATACATGGGGCATTACTAACTGAATTTGATTTTGTATGTTCTTTTGGCTTGTACTAGTGGGAACAGGTGCATACTCAACTGTGATACCAGTACTTCATTTGACCTAAATAAGTCTGAAATTTCCCAGCTCAAATAGCAATGAGTCATAAGTTAACTCCATTTCAAGCTTTATTTGAACTATTAAGTGCCAATTAAACTTTTTAAGTCTTTTGTATTTCAGCTACAGGGCTTCCTGAAGCTTCCTTTTCCCTGAGGATAATCCCAACAGCTTCATCTGTGTTCAACGTTTCTAAGCTAAATTTATCAAGAAACAATATTCGTTCATTTTCCCAGGGTATGCATGATTGAAACGTACTTGTATGTCTTGTTTTCTTAGGGATTTTGTATCTTTATTAAAATTTCTATTTTAATAACGAGAATTTGTTGCTGGTACTTGTATTTTTTCAAGATGACATATCTTTATGTCTTACTTGATAGTTTTTTGCCATTTTTTTATAACTGAGGAACTTTTGCAATTTAGGCTTAATTCAGATTTTTTTTTCTTTTGTTGGGTGGGTTGGTTAAATACTTATGTTTAGTTTTAAATATGTTTTTATTAATACTGCCATTATGGTTATTTTAATTATCAAAGGTGGCATTACTCAACCTACGCCAAATTACAACAGCAGCATTTTAGAAGACATGTTTTTGGAAGAGAATTCAGAGTTCGTCAGACAAGTTTTTGTCGAGTCAAGAAGCCTCGTGGAGGCCTTGATTTTGCTGAAGGTATGCCGGGTATCTGTTTCCCATATATACTCTAGTCATTGTTCAAATTTAAGCTGCTTTTACAGTGTTGGCAGATGGTGAACCAATATTTTCTTGATTTGTAGTTAGCACCTAAGATTATTTGGGTTATTTGCCAACAACATAAGTTCAACACCAGAGTCAAGCCTAGAAAACAAGATACCAGGCTCTTTAACAGTTCTGCATTAGAAAATTGATTCTTAATTAGTTCATATTACTTGAATCTCAAAGTCTGATTAATTTTAATTAATTTTTTATTTATTTTGGGTTTTAAAAAGGTTTATTTCAGTAGGAGAGATTTCATTTGTATATGAGGAATCATGCACACCTTATCACACTATGAATGTTATTTACAAGTATGTTAAGAATATATGGTGTCAGGGACAAGCATGAGAACTGTTGGATGGTATTTACTAATACAAGTATAAAATACAATCTTGGGTACAATTCACAAGACAGCCAGACATTTTCTATATTCTTTAAGCCTGATAGCATGAGTTAATTAATGATCATGTAATTTGTGTTAATAAATAAAGTATAGTTGTCTACACACTTTACATAACAAGGCATTATAACAATCAACTAGGGTTGAGGGTTTGATCACTCAACCCTAGTTGAAAGAAAACAAGTACAGATATGAAAATACAAACTTTAATTTGAAATTTACTTCTATTTATCTAGGTCTGGGCACGGCAAAGAAGAACGGTCTATACACATGATTGCATTAATGGATACTTGTTATCCGTTCTAGTGGCTTGTTTGACAATGCAGTCTGCAGGGAATATCATTAGCAAATCAATGACTGCACGTCAGATCTTTCGTGTCATCATCAAGTATATTGGTGGGTACACTTGTACATCATAAGAACTACAATTTATGATCATAAACCAAAAGAGGCAAAAGTGCACATTTGAACACTGAAACTACTTGGGAAAACAAGTTTGTCCTTGATCTGTAAATGGTGCAATTTGGTATATAAACCTTGAAAGCAACAGGATCCTTCTGTGACTTAACACATGTTTTAGATGATAAGGATGAGCAATAATAGTACAAAATAATGGACTAATAGTTATTGAATGGAATTGAGGTGATTTTATCTCAGTAGAACCTAAAAGATCTGTCCTTATCTCCTTCCTATCAGTAAATAATAATAACACCATTACTGCTAATTCACACCTGTGCAAATAGACAAATTGAGGGGTAATGGAGAAACAACAAAGAAACATAATAAAAGGAAGCTGGCAAATGAGGGGTAGTGGAGAATCTCCATACTATTTTGGGCAATTATATCGTGTAGATGCAGACTGCCATTTCACTATAAACAAATATTTCGAACAGCCTTGTCAGAATGTCTCTACACACATAACCACTTTTTATTATAAATAGTTTAGGCACCAAGGTGAGTGCATTGTGGTTTTGTGGTCAAAATGCACTTCATGGCACAGCAAAAAAAATACAGTGGTCCAGTACAGTTATGTATATTGGTATTATGCTGTGTATCCTGCCTGTGGGTACTGGTAACTCCCACATGGTAATTTTTTACAGGGACCTACATGTATGTTTCAAACTATAAAATGAGATTGATACTACTCAGTTAAATTTCCTATGTTTCTTGGTGCATGATACTGTTTTATCAATTCAAATTCTTATATTAGGAACTTCAAATGCATGGGAAAAGGGCCTCTTTCTTCAGCCACCTAGGCAGCATAATCTCTCCAAGGAGGTCTTTTCTCTCTTCATCTGGCTGATTTTATTTTTCAAGTAATTTTTCTGTATTAGCTTTCTTTTTGTTTTGACATTGGCGCTAAGTCAGAATGGGTTTCTCAGGATGTAAATCAACACAAGAAATTTCCAATTCTACTATTTGATGTATCTGGCCATTTAAACCTCACGTTTCGCACGACAAGAGCTTCCTTTTTGGAGGTACATCCCCCCCCCCCCTCCCCCCTTCTCTCTCTGTATGTCTGTTTATCTGCATGCTTGTGTTGCCGGGATCCAATTCTCATATTTATTGTGCCCTAACATGCATTTTTTTAAAGTATTAATAATTCAAAATTCTAAATCAAATATGTAAACTGGTTATCTTGCTCATATTGTGAGTAACATGTTCATATCAAAAGTCATAAAATGGAGTTATTTTTACAAGTCCAAGAGGCATAAAACTTAACTGTTTGTTCTGAATAATTTGGTGCCTTGAGCTTTACACCTTTTGATGTTGTACAAAATGAACTCTGAATTTTAAAATTTTGGATGTGAATGCATTACTCTTGAGAAAGAATGTGATCCACGTTCTTTATGCAAAGAAAAACATAAGCATGATGGGCTTAAAAAAACATGGGCATTATATCCTCCACAGACATCTATCAGCCTCCTGATGATGTAATTGCATGGGCATTTTATCCTCCACATCTATCTGTCTGCCCCCTTCTGATGTAATGTCTTTCAGCTTAAAGACGAGGCAGTTTCTACACTTAATTGCCTCGAGAAACATAAAGATGATGGTTTTGAGGAGATATTTATGACCAAGGTCGACTTCGCTTCTAAATTTGATTCTTGCTTAAGGTACTCCTGGCAGCGTCTTGGATTCTAAATAATCTGATAAGCTTAGGCACTTACATTAATCAATGAATAACAATTCAACCCAAAATAGTTATTTAATGGCTGCCATTTGATTTTATGTGAACACTGGATACATATGAAGCTTGACAGTACCTTATTGGCCTTTCTTTGAGAGTCAACTTCATTTTTGGAAAAAGGAAGTGAAAATGAGTTTTCTGAAAGAATGTTATGTTGTCGCAACAACAGGATAAACATGAAAGATAATTCTAGGGTTCTGGGCCTGGGGTTTTGCATGGATGAGGAGCGTTGGAGGGTGTGTGAAAGGGACATACATTTGCTCCTCTCTGAAGGGTTGACTGATCGGTCAAAGTTGGTGCGGGTTGTTTGGAGAAATTCCCCCTCAAATTGGAACATTCATGATGTAAGATTATATATTTGCTTTCAGTATTACCAGGCTATCCAACTGTGGTGCACCTTTTCTCTGTATTGATTTATATAATGTGGATAATTTTCATTATTATGAAATGTTATTAAATTTGTCCATGAGAAACTGTTGGAGTATCACATTCAACTCCAGAAAGTGAGAATGTCTTATATGCCCCTGTTGGCCCTAAAACTTCAAAAATGATGCCTTTTAGTAGTTTAAAACAATTGAACTGATCCTCTTTCCAATTCATTTGCAACATACTGATTTAATTGTTCCTCAATACCTGTGAGTCTGTGACCTCTGGTTTGTATCCAATGTAATTTCTAATTGTTTCAATCTTGGAACATAGGGTTTCATGAAATTTGGGGAGGAACCTGTACTTGTTGGTGTATTGCTTTCTTCCCAAGAGAAGAGCTTTCGAATAGTTGACATTGGACCTAGTGCTGAAAACAAAGAGGAGGTATTTCATTTTTAGCTTGCATATTTCACACAGAAAGAGATAAGTATCTTGGGGAAGACGATCAGTTTGACAATCGAATTAAAGTTTCTAGTTTCATTTAATCAATGAAAAATTTTAATTGAGGGGCAGAATAACTGCAAGAAGATTAATTAATATATATATATATATATTATTCTGATTGTTATTTTGTTTGTCAAAATATTTTGAATTGCACGTAAATCTAAAGAGAACAGTTTATATGGTTTGACCTCTGAAAGAGGGAGTCATTCGAATTTGCCACTTAAAACTGGTTTGGGTTTGCCAATTGTGCTGAATTTTAAGTTTGATATCTCTTGTATGAACTATGAATTGGCAAAAAGTGTTTTCTCTTTTCCTTTTTTTTTTACATAGAAGTTTTTACTTTTGTAAACTGTTTTAGGTAATAAAATTTAGAAAATTCTGGGGAGAAAAGGCTGAGCTCAGGAGATTCAAAGACGGAAACATTGCTGAAAGCACAGGCAATTTCTATTCCCCCATTTTTAACTGTTGCGTATGCCCCTGGAAATGTTTTAGGTCTTGCGCATCTATCTCTAGCTGACTTGGAATTTTTATTGTTTTATTTCGCTTCAACATTTTGGAGTAATCTTGTATACATAGCATGATAAGAAAACCCAAATAAGTACAAATTGTACATTTAACAAAATGAAAAGAAAAACACGAATAAAATGGGTACCGAGATGAATATAGCAAAAAACAGGGTGAGTACAGTTTAAACATTAAATGGACAGTAAAGATAAACAGCAAGAAAAAGCTAGATAGATGAATATTGCACCCACCAATAATGTTTACTTGTAAACTTGACTTTAATTTTTTTTTTTGTTGCAGTGTGGGAGTGTGACCCATGGGAGAGGCATGCAATAATCAAAAGAATAGTGGAGTACGTGCTTCATCGGCATTTCAAACTAGCAAGCCAAGATACATTTCATAGTGTAGATCAGCTTGACTTTTGTCTACACCTTAATGGAAAAGGTGCTCCTAATCTTATTTTAGTATGTTCTGTACCAGGATATTACCTGATGGTACTCAAATTTGCCAGCGATGGCTAATTGCACCTATCTGCTTTTGGGGACAAGCAATCCAGTAGTACACTGGTGAGGCTGTTGCCATCTTGTGTCATCGTCAAGATCCTGTTCGAGTAATATTGTGGCAGATTTTTATTTTACAAAGTGCATTGAATATGTTTGTAATGCAGTTTTTATATTTTAACTTTGATAGATCCAGTGTCACATTCTGGTAAGCTGATGGAGGCATTTGAGATATTGTCCAAAAGGCTGAGGCTTTTGGATGATATTCCTCTTAAAGTGTCTACTGTACAGCCTCTTGACCCAGGTATGTTTCATTTCCAAGTAATATACTGCATTTCACTGCCTCTTTAGTCATTCCAAATGACCATTATGTAGAAGTCCAAATAGTACATATACTAATTTTAAGAATTTCTTGTTTTTTTGGCTTGTGCGGAGTTGATTTGTCATATATGCATAGCTGAGGAAAATAAAAACATAGGATTGGTTCAAACACATTGTACAGTTAAAGGTTGAGGAGAAATTGGTCCTGTTTAGGTTTTATTCCATTAATTGAGACAGGATTTGGTTGGATCGAGGCTTCATTAGCTGTCCTCTGAGGTTAGATTGGGGTTTAGTTGAGGGTTAGTTTAATAATTGCTTGATTTTTTAGGGGAGCCTACTAATGGATTCTTTGTTTAACCCTTTACACGTTTGTGTACCTTAATGTACAGCTTTTAGACATGCATCGGTGTTCCCCCCCTTGCCTCATCCTTTGGTGCATGAAAAACTCTCAATAAAGAGCACAGAAAGCATTGCCTTGACTTGTATCCCATCAATGGATGTTTTGATTCAGGTATCCTCCTGTATTCCTCGATCTTTTGGGCCATTTTCATGCTTTAGCACTGCAAAATAAAAAACATAATGCATACGCTTAGAAATGTGTGAAGTATCTTATGCAGCCTTCAAAATGACTTGTCATTTATCTTCTGAATTGTTTCTTTGTACATGATTGAGGTAGAATGTAGGAGTGCTTTCGTTATTTTTTTAGCACCATGTTTAATGGTGGCTTAGAGATAGTTCTCATTTTCCCGAGGATGCTAGTTTTTCATTTTGTAAGGCACATACATGATAGTTGTATTTTATGTGATTTTGGGAATTGTCACTTCTCATGCATTCTTGCTATGAATAATGATCACAGTTGGAGGGGTCTGGTAATTGGCCATTGGATCCTGTAGCAATCGAGAGGACGAAATCAGCATTTCTTTTGAGAATTGGAAAGAGGTACAGCCTTTAGCATGAGAGAAAAGGAACTCTAATATTTATTAACATAGAAGAGCTCTGTGTCGTGTCTGCTGAGTTCGGGAATATACTATTGAATGATATCATACAATATTTGTGGCTCTCTCTCTTGCTTTTTTTTTTTTAATTGCTGGCCGGTGCCTTCTTTGTATTAAAAAACAGAAATATAATCCTCTCTCTCCCAACTAGTTAATATTCTAACAATTGAAAAAACTTAGCCTTGAGGAGAGATGGGGCATGATTTGTACGGCCAGTGAGGAAGAGGTGAATGTTCACACGTCAGGCTTTTCTTTCTCTCTTAAGATCCTTCATGAAAGAGCTCTCAGTACCTTGACAAGTCAAGGTTTGTGTTTCCTGCTTTTCCTGCTGTACAATTGAAATCTATATATGACCTCCTTTGAAATATAATTTATTTTGTTGTGTGGTGGCATCCAGGCATGTCTTATTTAATTAGTTTCCATCCTTATCTGGTTCAAGTTTGTTTGGCACTATTGCATTTGGGTCCATTGGATTTTCATTTTTAAGTTATTGGATTGGGCAAGTCATTGAGTTCAAGTCTGATTGTGCAAGCTCTACGTGTCACAAGTCCTCTATCTTGCTTATTTCAGTATAGGAATGTATTTTCAGTATGTTTCATTTTCCACTTGAAGAAATGAGAAAAGCAAGTACTGACCCTTTATCTTAGTTTTTTTTTCTTTGTTTTTTATAAATTAGGATTTCGTTAACACTGACATCCATGTCTCTCCTTAGAGAGGTCAGGGCCATCACCTGCTGTGCTGGACCTGCAGTTCTTATTTTAGTCGTCTTATTATGATGATTCTTGAGTTGATTCTCTTTCTCTTAATTCTGATAGCTATGAGTGGCAAGGGAAAAAGTATTTATCCTAGCATAGACAAGGAGTTATTCATGAAGAGCCAGCATTCAAGTATGATAAATGGTTTGCACGGTCGTTTTCCCATGTACGGTCCAGTTGTCAGGTACTGCAACATTGTCAGTAACTCGTTCATTTCTGCCCTTGAGTTTTGTCTTACAATAGTACCTTGAACTATCTCAGAGAGAAAGTTCCAGGCATTTTAAATTTCCAGCTATTATTTTTTTTCTAATTTATTACTCCATCTTTCTTATTACTCCAGGCACAGAAAGTTAACATTTATTACTTTATCTTTCTTATTTATTTTTCTGATGTAACTGTTATAGGTTAGCGAAGAGATGGGTATCTGCACACCTATTTTCTTCATATTTTGCAGAAGAGGTAATCGAGTTGGTGGTGGCTCATTTATTTTTGAGACATTTTCCATTTCATGCCCCTTGTTCACGCATTACTGGTTTCCTAAGGTAAAAATTCATTGTTATCATTTTATGTGCTTGTGATGTGCATTGTTCTTGTACTGACTTTTTAGTTTTCTGTTTTTTGCTTTTTAATTATAAGTAGTTGACTAATTAATGATAGGTTCTTGCGGCTGCTAGCTAACTTCGACTGGGCATATTCTCCATTGGTTGTTGACATAAACAATGATCTCACATCAGAAGATGAGAAAGAAATTTATGTAAGATCCCACCTGCCTTTGAACTCTCGATTCTAAATGTTTTTCTTTCCTTTTTTGTCTGTTAGACTCCAAAAGCTATATATCGCAATTTGCAAGAACCAAATTGAGTACTTACAATCTCTGGAGACCCCCGTGTGAAATATTGCTTCATGAAGCTGTTGTATAATTTGCTACTGGTAAAGAACTTAATAGTACATTTTTTTTTTTCCCAAATTGTAGGAGAGTTTTTTGTCATGTAGAAAGATGGAAGAGAAAAATGAAGGTAAAATGGATGTGGCTATGTACATTGCAACATCATATGATAAACAATCTCAAGCCTGGACCAAGTTCTCCCCTAGTAAGTTGGTAAGTTCATTTGTTTCCTTTTCTGGAAATAAAATAAATACCAGTTAATGTCAAATGGATGGCTGGGCCAGGTTTGGATCTGGATTGGGTTTGGTTTCTGGTTAGGGTTCTTTGGCAACTCCTGATATGATCAAATTTCCCCTGCTTTTACATTACGATGTTATGTGTCATCCTAAGATTGTTTCAGGTTTTGGGTCGGTTGGATTCGGGTCTTATGGTTTTTGGATACTCTTAGGTCACATTTTTGCCAGCTTGACATTCACTGGCACTGGGTATTCTGTTTGCCTAAACAATGTCCAGAAGTTTATATTTTGGTAGTGATTGAGACCAAAAATATACGATCTCAGGCACCAACAAAACACTTAATCAAGTGCTGCTCTGATGGCATGCTGTAGCTACAAGTTTGGTGAATCTGGTTTAGCAATATCTAATTTTTCCAATTGAATATTAAGTTAAACTTTATTTGTCGTGACTAAATTTCTAGGTGCTTAAGAGGATTGCTTCTTATGCCAGAAGCAGTGCTGATCTTTTGACGGGTCTAATCACCGATGGTGCACCTAATGAATACACGTGGGAGGTAAGGCCCCAATTTTTGCACTTAGACTCTGAGCATCATGAAAAAGGAGGGCTGGTTACCCAAGTTAGTACAGCATTTAGACAACCGGATGTAAGCAAGTAAGACTTTTGATTCCTGTGTGGTTTAGAATTTAAGAAAGAAATAAACGGGGGGTTTTCCTTGGAAGATATGAAGAGTTTGCAAAGAGACAGAAGGGGAGTGGAGGACAGACTTATCCGGAACCAACATATGGTAGCTAGAGGGGAGGAGGGAATAATAGATACTTTGGAACAGGAGATAAAGATATTTTTGTAGCCTTCTTACACCCCGATTTGGTGGGTCCAAAAATGGTTAAAGAGGGTTTTAGCAATTCTGCTGTCTTCTCATGCTGCTATCCCATTTGGATCGTAGGATCAAGATTATCAGCCTCTGGTATCCTCCTCTCCATTACCCTTTCCTCTTCTACCCCTCCCTGGGGCACACTCTTTGCCAGTTCCTGTTGTCAATTACCTTTTGATGATAGGGACTTACACTGCACCTTCCTATTATAAGTGTTTTTGGTGATATAGAATTTTGTTCTCTTTTTTTATCTTATTGTTCCTTTTCTCATGGGGTTCAAGTGAATGCTGGAAGTCCTGTATCGTTGGAAACATCAATGTGTTAGCAAATAAGAGAAATCCTTTTGCTTTCTTTCTTTCATTTTCCTCCTCTTTAGTTTTTTCTTTTTAGAAACACAACAGAAGTATTTTGACATAATTTGTTAGTACTTGTTCTCGAGGCAGTTGTGCTGGATTGGATGATTGCATATCTGATAGTCTGGTGTACATATGTAATGGTTATTGGTGGGGACTGTCTTCACCAAAAGTGACGATTATGTCTTTGGTCTCAATTGGTAAAAAAATTTCACAAATCCATCCCTATTTACATAGCTCTTATTTTTTGGTGGGTTACAGTGCGTATTTAGAACTCCTCTGACAAATTACGATGCGGTGATTCTCCTTCACCCTAACAAGCTGCCACAACCCCAGCATCTTCTCTTCCCCTCTCAGCAACCAAAAGGTTTGTCTTGTAGAAACCACTTCTGGATTTTTACTAATTTATTTTCTCGTTTTTACCTTAAATGTTTATAATCCTGTGCATTGCTGGCACCATGTTACTTTTACCGGCACACTCGTTATATACAAATGTATGCTAAGACTTACAAAATGACAACCTAGGTAAACTGGTGACATGGGGCAAACCAAGCAAGGACTTCAACTGCTATTTACCACTTAAAGGTGGTACAAAAAGTTTGATGGAGGCAAGAGACAAGATATTGGTCAATTTTGACCCAACTCGATATTTCTTGCGTGATCTCCAGGTTCTAAATTATACAAGTCCTTTTCTTCTTATGTAATCTGGAATAGTTGAAGTTTGGCACGCATGTCAAGAGTATATTAAACATTGGTAAATGTTGAATTTTGTAGAGTGAGTTCCATGACACGTTCAAGTTGTGGTATGACAAAATTGGTGGAGACGCCATTGGTATCACCTGGGAGAAAAATAACTCCAAGGTACTTCCAAACTTGTTTTGTTCCCCTATTTCTATATCTTTTTTTTTTTGGATTATGTGGACACTGGGTTTCTAAATCCTTCTTAGTTTCAAATTATTTTTTATGTTCCACCTATATCTAGAGTAGTAATATATTTATTTTTATATTCATCTTTTTCAGAAACGGGGTAGAGATGAAGAGGAAGAGATAAAATTGGACCCAATAGACATACTAAAGGAGGTAGGTCAAATAGGAAAGGGTTTTGTGAAGAGTGTGCATCTCTTAAATGCGCAAAAACTGGGGAAGCATGGGAGGTTTGCAAAGTGAAGCTCCTTTTGTTTTAGTGTCATGGTTAATGAATTTTTGGACACTATTAGATTAAATTATCAATTTTGGCTGTGGACAGTACAACAGGAAGTTTTGGTAGTCAACAAAATATAGTCTAGTTTGTAATTTGTAAACTACTATTTAATGAGCCAAGTAATTATTTTATATCAGAAAATAGAGACAAGCTGTATAAAATATATGCGGAGACCTCACTGTCGGTAACTGATCCATTGAGCGTCTGGTACTTTTCTTTAATCTGTTTGGATCATATTAAAGGAATATTCCTAATAGTTCCTAGAGTCCTAATTTTGGTGAGAGTATTAATTTTGTTCTATTTGGAATGGTGCATTGTTTGTGGAAAAATGCGTAAAAAAATATATAGAGATGAGAAATCAGCTAACAATCACGCGACGTGGTAGTTGAGATCTTTAAATGGTCTCTTATAGTCTTATTGTATAGTTAATAAAGTACGAAACTGGAACAAAAATGATGCAGACCCGTAGTACGGTAATTAAGGGAGCAGTGGAAATTTCTTGAATAAAGCAGGAATTGAAAAGAGCTCATCGATGGTGTCCCTTCTTAGAGCAAGAGGTTGTAATTTTAAGGTTCAGACTGAAACAAGATCCTCCTTTACATTAATGTTTCTTCTTGCCCTAAAAAGGCCACGTAAATATTCTAGCATATCAGGCTGGCACATTTAGCTAGTAGATTCATACTCTGCATAGATTAACGAGTATCACAGTATTGCATATGAATCATATGAAGTTGTATCTAATGGACTTTATACCAAAATAAACACATTATGCACACTAGCTTGTACAAGTACAATAAACAGTGGCAACACTCGCCTCTGATGAATACTATGAACAAAGAGGTGGGACTATACAAGGATATGCAGGTACTATTAAAGCAACTGGTGCAGAAATTCCATTGGTAATATTATCAAAGAATGACAATCTTTGTCTCGTTACCACACCAGTCTTAGAGGTTCCAGTGGGTGAGAGAGAGAGAGAGTCATTCTTATAACCAGGTGGTCTTTTGAGCCTGTAGTTGCTGAGTTGCATCACACGCTCACAAGTCCAGTTGCAGCAAGTTGCATCAGATTGCGATCTTTTATTGACCCAAACAGAGTTTCAGCAACTCCCATACCTTGTACTGAGGTTTTGGGTTCACATTTAATTCTTAGACTAACAACCTGGATCTAGCACTGCCCGTTCATGACTTTACTGCAACACTGGCCAGTACAAGGCTAGCACGACAATAATCCAAACTCCAACTAGTCTCCACCAGGCTCTGCCATTCCTGGGAAATAGTAGAGCAACAAACAATCTCAGTCAAAGAGGGAACTCCAAAACCATCAAAACATTAATGATTACAGACAGTACCTTTGGAACAGGAGCTAGTACAGGGACATTTCATATCTCATGATAATAAGCATCAGAAGGCGTACAAGACAAGGAATGGTTCAAGTTCGTTCATTGCAATCAATGGTGGGGATGATTTTTCGAAGTAACCTTAATTTTGAAGATGTTGCAGCAGCGGTACACTCTCCTGACAAGTTTTCTATCTCACTCTCCAGCAGAGAGAATGCATCAGCAAAAGCCTACATGTTATCATTTAATATTATATACCTTTTTCTACTTCCCTCCAGCAGTATATCCCATACATGCCAGCATAAGACCTGAACTAAGTAGATAGGGGCTGCCAAATCTTGACCCAACCCAGTTAAAGCTGGTCCTGACCCACTCACTGGCAGCCAATCACATCTTTTGATGCTTAATCACTATCTTTTTGTTAAAATTGAAATACAAAATCCAAACCCCCTACTAGCCTGACATACTTCATAAAAGATATATAAAAATGAACAAAATCTAAAAGTATATCCCCTATCCAAATCTAAAATTGAGAATATGGCCTGGCAATGGGGCCACCCTGAGTCAATCCAACCGGGTCAAATAAGTAATGAGTCTTTTCAGCATTCTTGGCCTACTAGCATGTTAGTTCAACCTGATCTGACTATTTTGTTGAATAAAACTATAATATAATATGACCCCTTGTCAGCCTTCCCCATTAAATACATAATAACATTGCACTCAAGGGCATCAGCATAAGTACAAGTTGTTACTGGCTTAGAATCTGAAACAATGAGGTTCAGTAACGAATCTAAAGCAATGAGGTCCATGAATGGTACAATTCTGATACCAAATACAACAACTCTTCTCTCTTTTTCACATTATGAAGGAAATGCTGACCTTGATGCACTGGTGAATGCGAAAGCAATTTCTTCCGACATTATTGGCTGGATAAAGGGGGTCATCTATGTGAATAGGATCAATACTGAAAAATAAAGTATGGTTTTAGAATCTGATAAAATACAATTTATAGGACAAAAAGAAAATGTTTGCAAGTACTCTTCTGACCTAAGCCCTCTTTCTCGGTTCATATAAAGTCCACTACCTCGGATGGATATGCGCATCTGGCGTGGATCAAAAACATTCCTGACATTTCAAGTTTAAAGAAGATAATTATAGTCAAATAGTACACTGTTAGTTGCTACTTTGAAAATTTACATGAATATCCAAGAAAATTTCTCACCCAAAGAAGTACAGAAAGTCCATCAAAAGGCTGCCCAAATTCTGCCGAATGATACAAATCATAAATTAGCTCAAGCTAAGAGAGATTGTCCAGCAGTTTTTTCTTTCTATAATCTTAAATTGTGAACAAATTTAACCTATGAAGGACAAGAAAGATTAAGGAATTACTTGTTTAATAGGCTGACCAAGATGGTGCTCATGCTGAAGAAACCGTGTTATTAGCAAAACCTACAAAACAGTTTACAAATAAAACCTTTTTGAGGTCTTTTTATTGGAAGAGAGTTGTAGATTTTTGAGACAGATTGTTATATGCATGTACAAAAACTCAAAACATCACGTATAGCCATGCAAAAGTGATATATACACATGCATATACAGTTATACACCTTGTTCGATTATCTCATCCTTGGCATTTATCTTCACATAAATGACTAAGAAGAAGGGGCCACTTTGTGTTGTTTTTCCACTAGGAAAGAGGTATTATTAGAAAATTTTGATCTGCGGGTGCATATAAGATATTTGACTTTTGCAACGCTTACAATTTCTTGGCTTTAGGCCATACAATTAAACCAGATATACTGCATAACCTTGACAATTATGAGAAAACCAGATGATGCATAAACACTTACCAGACAGTAAGAACTTAGGCCACCAGAATAAGAGTGATCCAAGCTTCGATCAGCAAGAAATTTTTTAAGAACCAAGGCAAGAGGCACAGAAGCAGGAAATTGCTTAATGAGCTCTCTGACCTGAACAATACAAAAACAACCAAATGTTGCAAATTATCATATTTTGTTTTCTATAATAGAAGGAATATTAGAAACAAAAATAAAAATAAAACTTCAAATAGAATGAGAAGAAAAAAATTCCAATCAAACGGTGAAGATAAAACATACAATATTGGACTTGGGATGTAATCATAGCACTTGACTGTTAGCATCTTATACTAACCATGACCAGAAAGACAAATGTAGTTGACACAGTGCTTAGACATCTGCACCCCACTTGCAATGCAAACCTATTGCAAGTGCTCATGTGGCAATTGCATTATTCAATTGCACAAATATAAAAATAATTATTAATTTAGCAAGCCAGCATATTTAGTATTGGCTGAAATTGCCACCTCAGCATTTGCAATTCGTTTGCAATTGCCAATTGCCAATATTAAAGAAGCCTGACAAATTGAAATTGAGGATGAATTGCAGGGATGATGATAATTTTATATTGCTTCAGTGACAAATGTGGAAATTTCTGATGTGGTGGAAAATACCATATTGTGCAATTGGCTGGATGCACGTGCTCTTAAGATCAGAACTGACGTAGTGTGACACAACTGAAAAAGTGTCTGACTTTCCTGAACCTACTAGGCCTAACCCTACCAAAACGTGACCAGATCCATACCCAAATTAATCCGACCAAACTGTGAACAGTTCTGAACTCAACCTGAGCAACAAAAAACTTAAATCTGCCTTAAAACTCAGGAGCCGGTATCTAACAACAAAATTATTTCATACTGGAGACCGAAACAACATAGGCCAAGCTGAAATGACCTTAACCAGATGACCTGAGACTCCAAATTAATCCTAACCTGAATTGACCAAAAACAGGTTTGGCCTGACATTTGTCAGCCATTTCTATGCAAAATGTCAAGCATACCAATTCAGAAGTCTGAAGCCCAGTATGAGATGGTGATTTGAAACTTATATCAAGCCGAATTGACTTGACAACGGTGCAATTATTATGGGCCTTTGAGATAGTAGAAGCATCAGACTGAGATGAAGCGTCGCCTTGTTCTCCAAGCATATTCTCTTGGTCTTCTTGCAGACTATCAGATACTAGAGGGTTGTCATTGCAAAGGTTGATATCACTAGGAATGTCTGCTTCTAGCATAATCACTGGTATCTGTAGAAAGCACGAAGATGAAAACTAATACGATAAAAGAAGTCCAAATGTGACCAAATAACCTATCGATGAGCTATAAGCACACTTAATTATAAGAAAAAAATTCCGAAGTTGGTCAAGTATTGAAAAAAAATCACAATGTAGTAGGCATGCTGCATTTTAAACTCGTATTCACAAGGTTAAAAAAATTAGAGTTGAAAAGACTCATATCTCATTGGCTTCCTAAGGTGGGGTATTAATAACTAAACCCTCAATTTGTAGAATTCCTATATAGTAAAAGATAACAGAAAGGAATTAAATTTAGTGATTTTCCTTTAAAATCAAATGAAAATTTGTTAAAGAGGCTTACAGCAGTGTTTTCAACAGTTTTGAGAGAGTCATTTCGGACCCATTCCTGGTTTAAAAGGTGTCTAGCTGCATGCTGAGCAAAACGAAACAGAGAAAAGATTCTTTAATTGGAGAAGTACCATCAGATCAAAATTAGCTCATGTAAAATCAGAAACCATTTTTCATGAAAACAAGATATCACCTGAAGGCACGTCTCTTTGATGCCATTTCGGCCTTCCAAAATTCCTGCTTCCTTGATAGGTTCCTGGAGAAAAACACAGGTCCATGTAAATTTATTCACATAGTATAGTACGGCAGCTTGGATGACGCCTATTAAAAAGGTATATCATGTTATAATGTTCGCAAAGAAGAATTTTCTCAGATTTCAGTACCAGTCCATGGGAATTTTTTCAGAGGGTATAGCAAGGCAGTTGGTTGGCACCTTTTGAAAGGTATATCATCTTCTATTGTTTGCAAAGAAGAAGAATTCAGGTATCAGTATTGCATCAGTTGGCCACCACATTATTAAGGTGATTTGTTTCTTTTATGTTTTGTTTTTCTCAGTATTGCTCGAGTTAGGCTTTAAGTACAGAACAAGTTTCCTTAAAAAAAGGTACAGAACAAGGCTGAAACCTCAAGGCATAGCAAAAAAAAATGTCAACTGCTCGCTAGTCTCAGTATGGTGCTTTATGATAAAGATGGCAAGCCAGTGGGCAGGGCTAGGCCAGATGAGGCCAAATTTGGTTAGGACCTTCAGGTTTGAGTCATTTTGTGTTCAGATCATTTTCTGCCATTAAATTCTTTTTGGTCGGGATTCTCAGGCTAAGGTCATGGGTCGACTGGGTGTGTCATTTCCAGATCAGGTCAAATCAGTTACAGGTGTGCTTGTTTACTCAGTCAAGGCAATTATTTTAATACAAAAATGCATCAGAGCTTTTTTGGGGGTTAGAAAGAACTGGTTTCATATTACTCTGGGTTGGATTCAAATTTCCAGTAGGATTAGATTCATGGATTTGGTCGAGTCAGATGGTCATTTTTGTTCTACTTTCTGAAGTTTGATTTGGAGAAAATCAGATTCATATCAGAATCAGCTGTCAATTAATTGGTTCCAGATTAATTTGGGTTTGAGTGGTTGAATTTCAAGACTTATCAGGTTAGTTGATGGGTGATAAAAAGGGAATAAAGCAACAAGGAGAAAAATAGATCACATCAAAAGGCAGTTGTAAGTACTGACCAGATTTCGCACAGGAGGGAGAGAGATCACAAGGTCAACATCACTAGTAGGCAGAGCCAAGCCTGTGGCATTGGATCCAAACAATGAGGTACGAGATCGGGGCCAAAGCACCTGTAGACATCTTGTTACCCTATTTACTGCCCAAGTTACGTAAGGTTTTCTTGTCAGATTGCCAGCACCAACCTGAAAGGGAGCCGCAGGCTTAAATAATATTGGCCAAAATAGAAGAAGTTTCTTTTTCTTTTCTTTTTTTAATTTCTTCATTCTTTATATTTTTCTTCTTTTCAATATAAAGTTATTAAGCTGAATCAGGGAGTCACAGAAAAATACTTCCAAAAAGTCATCAAAAATTTTGAAGTAAAGAAAGAAAAGTATTAAGAAGGGGATTAATGAGTATATTGCAGTTCTATTAATTTCATGCCTTCCTTCACCTGCCCACTGTAGAAACAAATTACCTGCTTACAAAAGTAATCTATCTCTTCATGTAGCAAATTATGCATCACCAAACGGGAATCACAGTTAATGGAGTTGGGAGGTTGTAGAGGCAAAGCAATGTCAGGCTGAAATTAATAAAAAGGAAATGGTAAAGAGTGGAAACAGTAGAAATAGTTATAAAGAGAAACTACAGACATAATCACATAACCGGTTTGGTTTGACAAAAGAGTAGCTATTGTCCATCCAAAATCCGTAATTTGTTTCCGCATCGGATGATTATGGGACACAGATACTGATATAATATCAATCATGACGAAAAGATAGGAAGACATATATAAACAGAAATCTCTCAACCCACCTTAGACCCTCCTTACAAAACTCTATTTTATTTCCCTTTTTATTTGGGTTGGAGTTTTCTGTTTATCTGTCACTGAATAAAGGCAGGTGACTAGAATTTACCAAACTAGTAAAAATAACAAAAAGAAAAGAAGAACCCTGACATGTTGCTGATCCCTAGAAAACTGAGTAATCTTCATCAAGTGTTCTTGCAAAACCGGTGTCCCTGTAAAAGGCTGCATCATAGTCAACCCAGATTTGGGCCAGACCACCTCAGGGCCATCCAACAAAACCTGCCCCTTCTCCACAATCCCCTTCTCTTCCAAATATGCCCCTCTCATCCCCCAATTTCTTGGGCTTGAACTCCCCGACCTAGCCACTGGCAATCCCCCAGCCCTTCTCCTGCCAAACTCTCCCACAGGCGAAGGCGGTGGAGGCCGTGGTACGCGAGGCACGCACAATACAACTGGTGAGGGTGGCCGCTTGACCTTAGATGGTCGCCTGGCAGAGGAAGGTATACACGGGCTCCTGTGATATTCCTGACCTGGCTTGAGCTCAGATCTCGACCCTCTTCGTGTGATACCACTAGGCACATTAATAGGCCTCAGCATGTAAGGCAACATTTCGCCACAAGAAGAGCTGCAACTACTCTTAACCGGTGCAAGAGAAGGCTTGATATCCTCCAAGCCAATATCGCTTCCAGCAATAGAAGCTGCACAGGTCGAGGGGGAGGGGGAGGACGAGGGCAGAACAGTCATCTCCTCTATGACTCTGTTGACATCAGCCTCATGCCAGGCCCAGGCGCTGTCATCAGAGCAAAAAGATCCGTTTCCGTTTCCACTTCCATAATCAGCCGGGCTCCAGTACATGACCCCACCACCAAAAAATTGGTTAAAACCTCTTTCTGTATAGGGGAAATTGTAGTCCATTTCCTCTTCTGACAGGTAGTAGGCCTCAGAGTCATCTATGAAATCATTTGCAAGGCCAAAGTTGTGGTTCACATGGTTGTAGCTTCTGTACACTGGCGGCCAGTCATAGCTCAAGGGAAGAGCCAAAGGAGGATGGGGCAGGACATGATGAGGGGTGGGAGGAGCAAAAGGCATTTCAATATTGGGAGGGCCTCCCTCCCAAAATGGATTTCTTGGGTCTAATGCAGGTTTAGGAATATCTTGAGTCTGGTTCAGTGGGGTGAAGGGTGGTATTACTGGCTCCTCAGTGATGTCAGATATATCAATCTGTTCTGCTTTCAGTTCTGTCCTCTTATTAATTACAATCTTGTTGTTTGTGACCGAATCATAATATTTACATGAATTGTTCAAGCACTTGTTTAGCTCCATGCTATTCAGAGCATTGGAGAAATCTTGGGAATTATCAAATACTTGTGAGGCATCAGTCCTCTCTTTAGAAGAATCAGCTGATGTGGTACTCAGAGGTTCAACATTAACAGCGGTAGTAAGCTTCTTGGCTCTGGTGGATTGTTGGTTTTTGACTTCTGATGAAAAGGCAGGTTTATTCTTTCCTTTTCTTTTGTTCTTTTTCTTTGCTGGGTTAACCTTGTCCTTGGCTAAAGCTTCAGTAGTCTCCTGCAATGAAAAGGCACTCATAATGATAGAGAGAAATTAAATAAAAAAAAAGTCTCAAAATAGTTTCCATTTACCCCTTCAAAATCTTAAAACATCAGGAACAGCCTTGTAAAAAAAAGTCCTAGTAGGCACCATAAAGCAACAAATTGACACTTTGGCAATGCCAATCTGAACCAACCCCTAGCGAACAGTCCTCGGTGAACATCTTTTTAATTCCACCAAAGAGCAGGTGTTGGACCCCAACCCTTGTTGTTTCAAAATAAAACCAACCTGACCCCTCACATACAAACAAACCAAACATATTGCCACACCTAGTTTCAATGCACTCCAAAGTGGAAGTAAGGAATGAGGTAAATCACTTAATTGAATTTCAAGACAAACAAAAGGAAAGGGGTAGGGTCATATCAGGGAGACACTTTTCAACATCTACAGGGGTATACAGTATACTACCTACAATTCCCAAGGACATTCAGTGAAGAAAGGTCTGGTGGAGATATTTTACAATGTCTTGTTAGAGATGCTATTTTTCTCAGGTAAATAAGATATTTGAGTCCTTGCAGGAATGCATATGAAAACTGACAATTTGAATATATCACCTTTGTCTTAGATATAAATGTTTCTTTAGAGGTCTGTTGGATTGGCAATGTACTCAAGCTGCCTTTTGGCTCTTCTTTCACAGATGATATCGTGCTTTGTCTTGATGATTCAGTAGAACTAGAGCAGTTCTTGTTTGCACCTTCTAGTTTGTTACCCTGCTTGAATTTGTGCATGCCAATCAAGAATTCCATATATCAGAAAAGAATGTTTTCCGGTTTATGTTCTCACTATTGAAAGCAAGGTGTTTGTTTTTTCCTAAGATTTTCAAATTTTCACCTCTATGTAGCCATATTTGCCGTGCAACCAAATAATTCATCAACTTGCACTGAAGACACTATTTTTAACAACTAAAGCTAAGTTCGTTAAATGATTAATTGACACTAATTGAGTACCGTGCACTAGTTGCTACATGGAAAATACGGCAAAAACTTATATCCCCACTTCTTATTGTTTAAATTATATTTGAATTTTGTTCATTTGGGACTTCCCACACAGGTTGGTACCAAAGCTGCATGGTTCTACTAGAAAATAGATGCTACATAACTGTTACCTTTGAAGACTTGGGCTTTCTTGGCTTGCTGCTGTTCTTCTTTCCTTTATTTTGTACAACCACACTTGATTTTGATGTACCAAAATCTTCTAGAAGCTCTAAATTGGTACACTCCGCCGAGACAACCATCAAAACTTCTCTCAGTTTAGTCATCACATAGTCAGAAATACTGCCAGCCATTGCTAATGTGGTAAAGAATAAACAGTTCCCTCCATAATGACTAACCTCTCTTTTTAAGAGTGAAATCATGTAGAGCACTGCCAATCTGTTAATGATGCGTGGTGGGCTTGTTTTTCTTTTATAGGGTAGTAGGCTGATGTCATCAGCGGTAGCAGAGTATCGACTTCTTTTAAAGAATGCTTGCTTTATGGTTTCCCAAGATGAGGTCAACTGATGGCTAAATAATTTCTCTGAAAAGTTCTCTAATTCCTTGACAATCTCATTCACCTGAAAGAGAATATGTTCATGTACAATTAATACTGGAACCACACAAATTCAGTACGGAGCCAATATACGCTGTCTTCAAATTGCATGATTTATACATGTACAAAGAAAGATACTAAATGGTTAGGTATGCAACTGTATGAAAGGAAGTATTGACAGCCAACATACTTGATAATTGTGATATGGTATAATAATGAAGGGAAGGAATATTTTGACAACCATCCTATTTGACAACCATGATAACCAACATCAAAGTTCCTCCAAAATTGAAAGCTAAAATTGATGATGTAGATATAGTGTATCAAGTTTGGAACATTTTGATAATAGTTGGAACGCCGACCAAATGCTTATTACCAAGCCCTTTTCCAAATAGCAGGATAATTGATTGATTGCATGATTTAGATATACAACCTATCAAAATCATGGAGAACAAATCTACATTTTTATTTTAAGTTTTGATAAGCATTGTGTCAGTTGTTACAATTTTCAAACAAGTTTGTTGCCACCATATCTTGTTCACATGAAAAGTTATCAAGAAGCATGCATGCAAATTGGAAAGCAAGACATAATGAAAATATGCAGTACTGTTAAACAAAAAAAGGCCACTTAGGACACTGAGACAAATATTTGTGTGCAGCTAAAGCCCGACATCTCATTAACACGACCACGCCTAACTTGTTTGAATATTTGGCTATTTGAAAATGACACAACCCTTATATTTTGGTGTGATGTATAAGGTAAATTATTGAATATATTCACCCTGCTCATATAAATCACTTCCATTTCCGTTATTCAAATTCAGCTGAACTTAAAACAAAAATAATTTTACAATTGACTCCAAGTACTATACAATTATTTAAAGCCCTTTGGTTAAAACCAAGACAAAGATCAGGGGCATAAAGTTGGTTTCAGTAATTTAAGCTTTTTTTGGTGTCTGAAATTTTAACTGTCTGGATGTTATTTGCAATTAATTCAACAAATATTCACTGCAAGTGGAACTTCCAGTTTGTCTTTGCAAAACACTGGGCATAATTTGCCAAAGACCCGATAATAATATAAAAACTAACCATGGTTCTTGAAGCTTTCCCCAAAAATGCATCGAATACTTTCTGCCTGTCTCTCTGGTCAAGTCGGGACCACCAGTCAAGGCACCCTTTCTTCCTCCAAAACGCATTAGCAGCCATTCCACTTGTCACCACAACAGCCTTCTCCTTAACCCCCTTTCCTCCTCTACCTTTCCTTCCCCCTCCTCCCCCATTTGCCTCTCTCCATGAAATTCTCAGTGCATTTTCCAGTCTATTCGCAATGTAAGACTCCAGGCTGTAATACCCCTTGTCTTTTAGCCAAGCCAGCTCTGGCCATTTCACAGCTTTTCCTGTACCAATGTTTTCCTCTCCAGTTAGGAATCTACCTTCGGAGATAACATCCATCACCTCTACAAACCTATTTATATCACCAGATAACAAGTTGATTACTGAATTGCTTCTCTTTTGCAATGTTGCGTGCAAGCCCTTGCATCGAGGATTTTATTATCACTTGATCTCCCAGTTTTATAAATTTTACAGGAACAAATTACCTCCCTTATCACTTTTACAATGGGTATCTGTCTAGTTAATTTTAACCATTTTTTCATGATTCTAGAGTGTATTTTGTATCATGTTGCCAGATGATAGCCTCAACTACCTGTTTACATGATGGGCTGCCTGGTTATTTTCTAACAAATAGCATGTTGATTCAACAGTACAGAGTATTGTTTATTACTCTTTGTAGCATTCTTGACCTTGCTAATTTTCCTTATTAGGGAGACCATTATAGAGATGTTTTGCTATGACTTAATTATCAAATAATCCCCTACTTCTACAGAAATTAATTACTGTCAACCAATGTTAAAGATCAAATTAGTGATCCTTATTTTTGTTTTTTCAAATTTCTGTAATAATACAGAGGAAGAGGATTATTGACAAATCAGTAGTGAATAGATGGTGGGAAAGAGAATGAAGGAGAACCTGTCAATATCAGAGATAAATTCTTCAGATACTGTAACCGCATCAGGGTCATGGTTACCAGACTCGCCAGAAGAGAAGAGAAGGATCGACTCGCCTAATTCTGTCTCCGCCACGTTTCCAGCTGCCGCACGAGCCAGCAAGCCACGCGATCGTCGGTACAGAACCGAAGGGGCAGAAGGATTGTCGGTGAGCAGGAAGAAGAAGCAATGGCCATGGCGGTGGAGGTAAGACAGCATGTTGAAAAGTACGGAGATGAGGTCGCGGTCGAGGATGGTGAGCGCAGCGCGACGACCGGAGACAGGGAGGGACGAGAACCATCGAAGAATGGAGGTGCGCGGCTGAATTGAATTAGAATTGCGGTTAGGGATTTTAGCCCGGGAGGAATGGAAGAGAGCGAGGTGGTCGGTAAGCGAGTCAATGAGCATTTGACTGGTCTCCATGTTTTCCTTTTTTTCTCTCTCCCGGTGTTCGTGCACCGGAGAAGAAGGTAAAGTGAGAGAGGGTTGGGTTGGCATTGTAACATTTTTGAAGCCTATGCCACCTGCCAAGATTTTCCACCGAAAAAAAAAGGAAAAGGAAAAATGGGTAACTTTCTTCGAGCAAAGTTTCTCAGGCACCCCTTATAGAATCTCGTAATATAGTTTAGCTCACAATTCGCTCACAATTCTCCAAAAAAAGTTCAAAAACTTTTGTAAGCTCATTATTTGATTGTCAGATACTCAATTTTCTTATTAGTCCTGATTTTTTCATTTTCAAATGTCATCTAAGAAACTTTAGATTAACTGATTGGTTATGTTTTCGTTTTTTTCAATATATTTTAATATCATTTAGGATATTATTAAATAATTATTCTTTTAATTTATCTTTTTTTTATAAAAATATGTCATTTTGTATGAATTTTTTTTTTCTCTTATAATATATTCCGTTTAGCAAAATACTCTTTGTTATCAATACACTGACATGAGAAATATTAATCTGACTTATTTTAAAAAAAAATTAGTTTAACTTTTTTCCTCGAAATCAATGCTATCTTTTCTTAATGAAACATTAGTGGTGCATTAATTTTGTGTGATTTGCATTTAGATATATGTTCTGTTGTGTATTTTACAACTCAAGTGAGCTTTGAGAGACAGGATGAGGTCTCCATTCCGAAGGAAAAAATAAATGAGACGCAAAATATAAAATATAAATAAGAGTGCAAACGACATGGTTCTACTTTAAACGAACTTTTGTTAAGATTAAACTTGTCATGGACAAAAATTGTAAAACTTACTATTTTGATGGAACAAAATATCTAATTTAAAGTCTGAATGGATAAATATTCAAATAGAAAAAGTCGTTGGGTACATATCTAATTTTGCTTTTCAAGGACTGAATAGTAATCACTTCTATAACCTTCGGCAAGAAATATTCGGAAAAAGACTTGCATTGTCTTCTCCTGGAGTTCATCTTCAAAGCTCAAAGCTCACGAATGCAGGACCGACAGACCGTTGTTTTGTAATTTAGAAGGATTGTATTTTAAATTATAGTTTTATAATATTAGAGATCGTTAACAATTGTATTAAATTGTGCTATTCAATGAAAAGTTATGGTTAATAAATTTATAATCTGATAGCACTGTATACGATGTAACAAAAAAAGACTATAATAACAAACGAAAGGAGAAAAGATAAGATCGAAATGATGTATCAAACAAGTTTATAATTTATTTATTTTATATCCATTCCTTCTTTTACAAAGATGATGGTCAAATAAATGTGTCGTATTTTTCATATTTTATCGGGTATCATATTTTTATTTATTTTTAAAGTTTAATCAGCTTATCCAAATCAATTAACACGATCTCCATATTAAAATATGATTGGAGATCAAATTTTTTATTTTTTTAATAGATACATAATCACTATTTTTGAATGATCCAGAAACAATTATTTTATATCCATCTAAAAAGTTAGTAAAAAAAAATGGTCTCCAAATACATTTTAATATGGAGATTATGCTGATTAATTTGAATCAACTATTTAAACTTTGAAAAATAAAACAAATAATGTATAACACGATAAAAAATGAGACATTTTAACCCATCTCTTTATAAAATCTCTTTTTTATTTAATAAAAACTCTAAGAAAAGTGTGTTATTAGGTTTCTACGCTTGACAACAAGAAACTACGGTCGTGTCGAATTGTCCAAATTAAGATAATTTCATATTTGAGGTGTTTAAAGAAAACTTTTCCTTGGAAATAGAGAATTTTTTGTCTGTAGAAATTATTAAAAAACAAGAAATATAAACAAAAAGAGTACATGTTGATTTTCATGAGTAGAAAGATTGGTAGTAATTTTACTGATCCAAAACTTACCGATCTAAATTAGACTTTTTCATTTTTTTTTTAAACTTTCTCTACTAAAATATGAAAAGTTATTTAAAAAATAGATAAAATATCTTAGTTTTAAATATATTAGAAGACTTCATTAATTTTTTTTAAAACTTTTTATATTTTAACATAGAAAATATAAAAAAAGAATAACTTGTTTGAATAGGTAGAAATTCTACCGATCCAAACTAATTCAAAATTTTCTACCGATCTTTCTACTCATGAAAATTTACAAATACTCTTTCTATTTTTCTTTTCTTTTTTTTTATATTTTTTACAGACAAAAAAATTTCGTGCAGGTGACAGGCCACATGCCCAATGTCCAGCACCTCACCTTGCTGAAATTTTTGTTAATCAAAATTAAAATAAAAAAATATCGTTAAAGGGGATCATTTTGGCGGAAATTCCATATATAGGTAGAACGGGTTGGTTTATCCCGTTCCACGGGACGTGAAATTTTAACATGTCCGAATACTGATTCCTAATCCGCCTCTGCTCCGCTAATCAAATTATCAAAACAGAAAAAAAAAACCCAGAACGGTAAATTCAATCCCGTCCAACCGCGAAAAAAAAAGAAAAAGAAAAAATCGGGACATTATGAATTGTCCCGTCCCTAGCTGCATTGGTTGTATCTAAGGTAGTTAAATGAATTTGCTGGGTTGAGATGCCTCTGTCAACAATACACTAGCTTTATACTCGCCATAAGGAAAGAAGTTCAGCATCGGAGACCCAAATGAAAAGTACACAAATTACTATGCTCTATTCACTGAAAGATCAAGGAGTAAGTTCTTATCTTATGCACCAGAAGAAGACAGAAAAGACAGAGATCAACGATTCATACTTTTCAGCTACGCCCTCGAACATACACTACACACCTTCTCTTTGCATGATGCTCGGACGGAACCAATTAACCCGTTCATGAATTATTATTTTTTCACTATTTAAATGGGACGATCTATACTGTTCGTGGTTTTTTCATGTTCGGTTAATTTGATTAGTGGTGATTAAGTTAAATAGAAATAAATTAGTAGAACGAGTTAAAATGATCCGTTCTATCTATATTTTGAAATTCCGTCAAAATGGTTCTTTTTACCGATATTTTTTTAATTTATTTTGATTGATAAAAATTTCGGCCTCACCTTGTCCGTTGGGCGTTGGCCAATATTCAGTGGACTTGGTCTACGAGCGTAAGCTGGGTATAAACTGTTCTATAGCTGCGCAAGTTTTAGACCTGTCGATCTGCTTCCGAAAAAGAATAACGGTCCAACATGCTTAGTCCGATGTCTTTCAAAATCGATTCTTAAATTACAAAAAATAGAACTTGTAACTCTTTACATGAAAAGAATTAATTCTTCGATATAACGTTTACAATCCACTTACTGTACAAAAGTTCACGGGATGTTTAGGAGTGATCAACTTGTTATTCTTATGCATATATAGTGGCATTTCCAATTGCATTTATAAACACCAAGCTCGTTTAAAACTGTCGAAGCAAGCCATTCGGGCTGAAAATTATTGTCAAACACATATTTGTAGGTTCTGAATAGCGATGGAATACTTTAATCCTTTGTCCTAGCAAATAGGTTAACTAGCATATTAGAGTGTGTGGAATATCGATTATTATATTATTTATTTAATTACTATTAGTACTTAAATACGATTTTAGTAAATTAAATCGTGATTGTTACAACAATCGTTATTTATTAGTACAGTATTACTATTTAAAATTATTATCAGTAATATTATCGTAATTTGTACTATATTACCTACTATATTATTTATTATCAATATTGTTGTTGTCGTTGTCATCGTTGTTATTGTTATGATTAATTTCATCATGCTATCATCATTATTTCATTTTTTTTTAATATCATTATCATCAGAGGCGGAGCCACTCGTAATAAATGGGATCAATTGATTCTCATTTATTTTAAAAAAAATTGTGTTTATTGGTAAATTTACCCCATTCATAGCATATAAATTTTATATGCTTGATCCCCATAGTCTGAAAATCGGGCTCCGCCCCTGATTATCATCTTAAGATTACTTACTGATTACTATAGTACAACGCAAACTATTCTATGGACTAATATGAATAACACCATTCTATCACTATTCTACTTCTACAATTTAAATTGCTTTATTCTTACGTCATTCCTTGATTCCCAAACAGGTCTTAAGAGTACGAGGAAAATAAACCTACTCCGGTTGATAAAAATTTCTAAAATCTTTTGAACTTTGTAACATTAAATCTGACGCGTTTCAATGTCCTCAAGAAACTGATCTCTATTATATTAGAAATGGATTATTTATCAATCTATTATAAGTATGTTATTAAACTTATAAATAGTCCAACAATCAAAGTTGAAACAAATTAATGCAAGTTTCGGACCGTTGAAAATTATCAAAATTGTTAAAATGAAGCATTCTCAATTAATGTCCATCCACTCATCATATTAAAAATGTCATGTTTTGTCATCTAAGTTCAAAATCGCCACAATCACTTTACCAGATGACAGAGAAATAATGGAGAAGTGTAAATTAGATGGGTTCGAATTGACCCTCTACCCGTGGTAGTAGGTTTCATAAATTTAAGGCCCCGAGTTGTTCATAAAATCTCGATATTAACTTGGTCAACCTTCTGATAACAATGCATAAGTAGGAACATACATACACACGACGGAGACAAAAAGACTTTCAATGGCCTTATTACTCAAATGGTGGTGGAAGCTGAAAAACCCTTCTTTTTTTGACACTTGAAAAACATTACTTATGATGAAATACAATACAGGACCTATAGTATCTAAATCACCCTTCTGGTTAGCTATTAGTAAATTAGAGAACTTAGGTAATATCAGTACTAGTTATACACCAGGTCACCACTCTACTGTTAGATTTTGGGAAGATATTTGGTTCCAGAACTGCTCTTTAGCTACTAGATATTTCCATTTATATCAATTTTGCCTCTCTAAGAATGTTCTAGTGCCAGAGGTTATCCATTCTCAAGGAGCAATTCTTCATTTTATAAGGGTACTGGTAGGGGTTACCCAGGAAGATTGGTCAGCCCTACTACAACTTATTAGTTCTATCTCTTTTACTTCTCTATATGATACTTTAGCATTAAGATGGGATAGCACAGGGAAGTTTTCTACTAAATCTGTTTATAATTTTCTTAATAATAGAGGTATTTTAGCATCTCAGCCTCTGATATGGTGGACATTACCAGTGCCTCCCAAAATTAGAATCTTTATGTGGCTATCAATGCATAAGAAAATTCTCACTAAAGACACTATGGTTTCTAAAGGTTGGGTAGGGGATCAAACATGCCAATTTTGTCCTGATTTAGAAACTAGAGACCATCTATTTCTCAATTGTTCCCTTTCCCAACAGATCTAGTTTTGGTTAGGTAAAAGTCAATTATTCATGAATTCATGGACAACATGGGAGGATATTTTTCAATTTGCTCTCTCAATGCCCCGCCAGGAAACTATAGGATTTCTAATAATTTTTAGTGCTGTTTGTTGGGTTTTATGGAAGCACAGGAATGATAATTGCTTTAATGATTGTCAACCCAAAACTGCTAGAACTCTTATCTTATTAATAAAATCTACTGTGCTTTATTGGCTAGGAAATGTCAAGAAAAAGGCCAAGACAGCTGCTGCTGACTGGCTGCCTATCATTGAGGATGTCATCCCTCTGGCAGTACTTCCCCCAAACATGGAGCTTGCGATATACCAACCTTTCTCTAGAGTCCCTGATGTTGATGAATGAAAAATATTACTCCTCTCATTTTTGTTATTAGCTTCCTTAGCCCGTTACTCAGTGGCTTAATTTTAGCTTATCTTTACTTTTGACAATTGGATAGTTCTCAAATTTGGTTGTTATGCTTATTGGTTGCTATGCTTATTAGGTTGTTCTTTGGTTTAACAAACTCTATGTAATTATCTAATATTTCAGCAATGAAATGGGCCTTGTTGCCTCTTTTAAAAAAAAAGAAAAAAAAAAAGACTTTCAATGAAATTCGATGAATACTCTAAATGTCAACACAGACGCACATTAAAGATTATGAACTTTAACTATGAGGATCAATAATTGAACATAATTATATTTTTATGGAGGCCAAATATATATTTTATTAAAAGATTGCATGCATATCAGAGAAAATAGTATATAAAAAAATTTGACCATTTAATCCTCTTAGATCCGCACATGCGTATACATAAATTACGTCTTTGAAATAAAAATTAAATAACTAATAGCTATCTAAATCTAATTCAGCCATCCAAGTACAAAAGGTTAAAACAGACGATGTTAACTAACTTCCTAGAGTAAGAAAAACACAAGCAACCTCTCATTCCATTTTGGATGCAAAAATCATCCTAAATTTTCAGGAAAAGGAAAATTTTGCTAAGCATGAAAACAAAATTCACGTACATCAATTAGCGTTGAGAGAATGAAGATTTTATGCTGAGTTCTCCAGTTAAGTGGTCAAAGGATGCCTCCACTTCAGCAGAAGAAGCCATTATACTATCAATAGGTTGGGGCACACTCAGAAGCTGCACTCCTTGTTTCCAGTATCTGCTCTCTGCAACCAACACTTCAAATTCAGAAAATAGAATAGAGGCCAAAAACATTTGGTCACAGCCTTTCACTGATTCTAACCTGGTCCAGTAGATACAATATTGGAGCTCTTCTCATCTAAAACCCAATCAATCCAAATTGCATAACCATGACACAAACCCGGTTTCGAAAATTCCATCTGCAAAGATATAAAATTAAATACAAATTATATATTGAAAAATACTATCGCAAAATTAAGCTTATAAAGATAAAATGTTACCTTCAATTTACCCAAACAAGAATGGATGGTGTCTGAGAAGTTAAAATCCATGAGCTGGTACACCCGACTAAGCTCCTACAATGCAAACAAATAAAGATTAAAAGAAGATTACTCCCATAAACCCTCCGATTTCATTTTATTCATACTTTCCTGTGTCTTGAGGTGTTTTTGTGCTCGTTGGAAGTTCAGTAGGGCAAGTATGCAGCAGTTAAACATGCTAGGTAGTCTTTAATCTGTTTAGAGTTTAGACTTGATTTCATGTCCCAAAATTTTTTATTTTACAAATTCACTTGAATTACCTCGACCTGACCACATTGCCATAAATACAAAGGCAAGCAGGGGCATTGCTGCATTTCAGGCAAGTCTCCACATGCCCCTAAAGTCTCATTTACACTTGAGTGGTCAAATCCCTCAACATCCTTCAGAGAGTTCCTGCTCTTCCACAAATCCTACCAGAAATTATTTACAGAAAAAGGTAAGAGAAATTACTAATAAGAAAGAATTTCATCCGTAAACCCTAAAAAAAGTCTCATAGAAAGGATGCTTACGGGAAGAGACATCGCGCAGATCTTCAAAATTCCTTTACAAGGAACAATTAATGCATCTTCAGCCAAAGCTGGATCCAGTAGACTTCTTTCCCTCCTTTGAAATCAACAACCAAAATCACAAATGAGCAACTTTAATTGAGTTGTTTATGAAATGTTACTTTTACCTAATTGCCATGGGATATGACGATTTACAAAACAAAATTAGACAAGGAAAAGCAATAAAAACCACTGACCAAAACCGCAGATTTTGCCATGGAAACATGCCTTCATTTCCATAATAAAATGGTTCTCCCACTAATATGTCAATCTGAAAAGGTAATTAACAAACAATAAGTAATAAGAGTTTTGACCCTGACTGTCTACCACCAGCATATGCCTTGCCATTGCAATCAACTGAGTACACAATCATGCATTTTTTTTTTTTTTCAAGAAGCTAATACTTCAAAATAGACCAGTCATCAGTTACCTTCCTCTCAAAATCAGTAAATGATGAGGCTTTTGTACCCAAAATCCTAACCCTATCCGGGGAGAAATCATTTGAAGCAGAAATAGACTTTATGAAATCAGCACCATTCTCTCTCAAGCCAGGAAAGCATGCAATTACATTCGAAGATTCAGAGAGAGAAGAGAGAAGAACTGTCAGAAACACACTGTCATCAGCCACCACGCATAATGGAGATGATCTCCTGGCCAACTAAAATAACAAATAGCAAAAGTTCGAAGGTCATTCAGAAAATATAGCTAGGGATTTAACATTTCTGTCACACAGGCCTTAAAAAATAATCTAAATTCCTTATTAATTTTGATGTTCGGGATATCCACAATAGTAGTGTACAGAGTAATAGCAGTATTTACAGAATTTGTAATTTTTGGCTTTTAAAAATATTATTTCTACCTCGTTTTTCATAAAAATTAAGACATGAAGAAGAACTCACAGCATTTCTAATGGCTGTAATAAATGTCCGCCTCCAGTTGCTATCACCATAGAGCCCAATTCTCTCCGGCGATAAGGCAATAATGATCCTTTCTTCATACCTTTTTGAGGTACTAGTGTTATTTTTGTTCGCTTCAGGAGTTATATCATAAGATATGCTGATATCATTATGAGAAGCCCTTAAGGATATATCTTGACCTCTTAAGGCAAGCAAGCCGGTATCTTGAACGAACCAAACACATTGCTTCCAGTGATCACACCAATCCCTCTTACCTGCTTGGTACTTGTACTAATCAGGCACTCACCAGTCACAAGTTGTCAATTTTTCTTAAGCTCAAGAAAATAAGAAGAGAGAAATATGTACTGTGTTAGGGAACCTGACAGCTGATAAGAGACGCACCTGACAGAGAATTAGTTATATACTGTGAACTGATCCATCCGGGGGCTGTGGAGTAAAATATTGACGCAGCTTCATCTAGCTGAAGAACCCACCTGTAAGATCTTCTTAAATTATCTATTTTAAAATATAACAAATTTCATCTAACAGACTACACCCTTACCATCATTCAAATAATGAAATGCCAAAACTATTTACCAAGAAATAATAGCATGCACAATTCCTTCATTAGTTGCTTGTACTGTTATCTCCTTTTCTCCATCACTCTCCGGTCTTTCCGAAAAATCGAATTCAAAAATTTTGAATGGCTCTGACAGCTATGTAAATACTAAATACTGTGTTCATTAGTTCATTAGGCACCAGAAAAAACATTAAACAATAAAGAATATTACTTTGTTTTCTTTCATCAGTCCCTTACCAATTTTATCTCCGAGGAGAGTGCATCACAATGCATGGCATATTGCTTTGGTTTAATTGAGATGAGGTTTTGACTTGTGACTGGAGAGAGTCGTATACCATCTGATGCACTTAAATCCTGGCTATGCAAGTCACAGAGCTTCCCCAAAAATGTGCTTTCAACCAACTAGGTGAAAAAAAATAATAGATTCATGAGTTTGTTTAACCATATTTTTGTTAGGCTTCGTTTGGGACAAGGGCAACTAAGGTATAAAGTCATTCCCATCTCTCGACAGCCGACAGGGAATAACTTTATCCCTTAGTTAGCCCCAACTTATCCTTCTCCCAAACTGGGCCTTATAGAACTTTCACTTCCTTTTTTTTCCTTTTTTCTCAGCAATTGCCTGAAAACCAACCTTTAAAGCCTACAGAGGACAGAGAGATTAAGGGGCAAACCTGGCCATAGATAGTGGCTCGATACGGGATCATCTGTGAATTTGGTTCCAGAAGCTCATCATGTGCATGTTGCAAAGTCGGTATCAAACCCTCACCCAGTAACTCAGAATCCAAAATCTCACTTACCTGCATTGAATTTAATCCAGAAGAGAATACACAAACCACAATTAAATCATACTCGACCATAGAACCCTCTTAAACAAACAAAAAATAAATAAATTACCCACCATTAAGTGGGCTCGTGAGTCGAGTTCATGTCCAACCCTCAATTCGTCAGACCGTCGTGGAAATAGCTTCACTTTTTTTTCCATCCCATTTGCCCGCAAAACCCTTCGCATTAGCTTCACCATGGGAAGATACGATTCACATGCTGACACCTGTCCCTCTTTTTCACCTCCTATTCTGGCCATGGCGTGTGCCGCCATCATTGATAGCAGTCCTGTACCAGACCTGTGTGCAAAGCATAATTCACCACACTGCCTTATAACAGTTGGTAACTATCAGACTAGTTCTGGAACAACAAGGATTTTGGTACCAGTCTATCAAGCATATACCATAAATACCAACCTCAGTTCAACTTAGTTTAGCATTTAGTACATGCCAGTGTACCAGTACCGACCAAGACCAACCGCTACGGCAGTAATTTATGCATTGAGAAAGGCAATACCCTATATCGATGACGTGGCACGGGTGGGTTACGGCGGCCTCAATAGCACGGCGGTACGCACGGTTGCGGTACGAATCATTGAGCATGTCCAAGTAAGAAGTGTTCGCCAAGAGAGACTTGGAGGCATTTCTCTCTTTCTCTGTATCTTTTTCTTCTTCGTTTATGACTACCCACTCGGATTCGCCAGTGAGAGGGTTGAGGCGGAGCTGGAAGGATTGAGTCGACATTGTTGAATGGACCGGGATACCCCTGGGGATGGTTAAGAATCGGAGCACGGAGGTGAGGGTATAAGTGGAAATCGTTGGCTTGAGGCCGAACAGGAAGCTCCGCATGTAGGGAGAACTATAGAAGTCACTAGTCAGTGTTAGTTTTGACTTCTTTTAGTTTTGCTAGGTTTAGACAAAACTGCGGAGGGCCTAGAAGGACCAGGTGCTCCAAGTCGAATTCGTATACTGAGGTGCAATTTTATTTCGACTGTATTTCAAAAGGAGAGTGCTATACTGAGGGTATCATTTGAAATTTTGAGAGCAGAGAGAATTTTTTCTCTCTAAATACCAATTTTGTCTTTGTACTCTCTCTCCCTTATCTATTATAATTAATTATGTCATAAGTAATACAAATGTCAATTAAGGCAAAAAATTAACAAAAAATCTTACTCCGTCAGAATAGGAAAAATTGTAATTTTGGTAACTTTTGCTCAGCATGGCTAAGGCTAACCCTTCGCAGAGTTGGATTTATATATATAGTCAATATCAAAACAAAAATACAATTATTTGAGAATAGGAAAGAGCCAACAACAACTGAACATTCAAATAAAATGTCCATTTTTTTTAAGCAGTTTAATTGTTTGAAATCTAGAGCACAGAAGTTCATAAAAAGTATCAAAAATATTTATACAAGCATAAGTTCATAAAAAGCACAAATTTATACGTTACTTTACCAAAATACTCCTTGAATTACTACGACCTTAGCCCAACAGAAGCTAGAACCTTTTAAAAAAAAAAAAAACAATGGAACTATTTAGCCCAAAATACCCCTAGTTCCTTACACTATATGGCTACACACTTTATTTTATTCTCACACAGAGGAACTAACATTTAAATCAAATAAACTTGCATTTTCACAATCAAGACCTTTGCTCAAACCGCTCTGATGGGAAGCTTCGACAAACTCAAAACCAAAAGGACCTCGTCGTGTAGAACTTACCGCCTTTCTCTTATTATTTGACTTTGGTGGACGGCCTTTAGGAGGTCGGGTATTAGGTTCGAAGGGGACATCAGATTGATTTACGAGTTCTTTTATTCTTTCAAGAGCAGACTTTTTTTTTAGAAAACGGCCATTCTTGATACTTGGTGTGAAGTTCTTCGAGTATGACACTAAAGCCATCATCAAGGTTCTCGTTGTGTGTAGCTGCATAAACACTTAAGGTCCTTCCATTAATCCACCATTGCGAGTGTATCAAATCAAGAATCAGCGCCTCATTTCTCCAATTACTCATTTTGTGAGCACATGGAAGACCCATGGTTTTTGTAAATTGCCCACTGCAAACCACACTCATAGTACCCAACTTTGCTTTCATGTGTTGTTTGTGTAGCTGTTTTAGAGCATAAATAGACACACAGTAAACAACATTTTTAAAAAATGAAGTATTGCAAATGTGAAGAAGATGCATCTTTTCACTTGAAATCCGTGCATACAAGAAAAATTTAGGTAACAACAAACTAAGTGATTCTAAAGTTATATAAATAAATATTTGAGATTATAACATAAGGTATGTGCTGATAGTACCTTAATTTCATTGAATTCATTTTCAATTACGAGACATATTTTCATCCGCACTTCATAAAGATCGTCGGTTGAAACTTGTAAATACTTCTTAAGTTTGGCATGTGTTGATTCTGCTCGTGAAGATGCACGGTTGCCAAAGTGCAAGTATTCATCAGTCCATGCACTGACAAACTTCTCTTTCAATGGTAGCCACACATTTTCAATATACTCTAATGCTTTCTTTTTCTCCACGTAGCTTGATTCAAATTCTTTCCAATGTTCGTTATATTCAAGCTCAGTTGAAGAATATACTACTTTTTTCCAAGAACTCAAGAAACCTACCCAAATCTCTTCGGTTTCAAAATATTTTTTACACTTTGTCAATATGTTTTTCTCTATGCCACACACACAGTAAATGTTTGCAATCTGGAAAAACAATATTAATTGCATTTATTAATGCAAACTCTTTGTCAGTTATTATGACATAAGGTTGTTTCTCACCTAGAATTTTACTGAACTTTTTTAATGCCCATATGTAATCCTGCTCATTCTCTCCTTTCAGAAAAGCAAAACCCGAATAAAAGGAAGTGTTGAAACTTGAAATTCCTATGATATCCAGTAATGGCATTTTGTATCTATTGGTTTTGTAGGTACAATCCATAATAAAGATATTAGGAAAGTTTTGGGTTAACTTTACCGACAATGAATGAGCAAAAAAGAGATGAGTGAGATGGCCTCCTTCATTTAAAGTATCGTACGTGAAACCACCTTGGGCAAGCTCTTCCAAGAGAGCTTGAATGACTGAACGACCCGCTAGATTATCTTTGTGAATTTTTGCTTTTGCATTGTAAATAGTTTTTGAGATTGCAGAAAGCTTGGGGTTACCTTGCCGAAGAGAAGAAATGATCTGCCTTGGCGGTATTCCAGATTTGCTCATATGGTCAACACTTCTTATTTCTTCTTGCGACAGCCTATGACATATAGGATGTCCGGTTACATCAACCGAAGCTTCATGGTTGTGTCAATAGTTCTTTATTTCAATCATCCATAACCCATTACCTTGCCATTTTCTCTTAATCTGAAATGGGCAATCTGTTAAATGGCTTGTGGTTGTTCTTTTCCTTTGCTCTATCGAAACATTGTGTTGGTCTCGATAACAACCACCTCTGTCACACCCTAAAACTACATACTTGTATTTTCGTGAGCTACGAATTAATAAACCATACCCTTTTTCTGAGAAAAAAGCACGTGTTTCCTTGATCAACTCATCAGATGTCTCAAAGCTTAAACGAGCATCTCACACCCAAAAGGTACCCCACATAGGCTTTCCCCAAAACACCCCAGTCACTAAGGTAAAAAACGTAAAAAAAGCACCAATTTCTGTACCGGTTCCGGAAGATCGAAGAAAAAGGGGATGTTTTGTTAATAGGAACAAGAAACTGTTTATAGCCGTTGCAATATAAATAACTATACTCATCCAAGCCACAGGAACATGTACATACAGAATACGAGAATTTCCACCTTGTTGAAAATCTGGTGGTGCTACCCAAAGACTTAAATAAATAGCCAAAGCTGTTAAGAACAACCAAGATCCAATGAGAATTTGCGCGTAGCTTTTTGTCTTTGACATAAAAAAAGAAGGTTGTAATAACGAAAAAGACATTGGAGAATTTTTTCTCACTTTCACCGCCACTCAGAACCGCGTGATTTTTTCATTGCAAAATGCAGTTCTGAAAGACCCCTACCCCCCTTTGCCCTATCACTAGCTTGTTCTTCCTTCCCAAACGAAACACAAACACGATTCTATTCTATTTAGGATCAAAACCAACCAAAGCCATTCTAAATAATCAACAATGTAGATGAAATAATGCTTACCTTTTGTTTCAAGCATTTCATCAAACACCTTAAGAGCATTCAACTATTGTTAGATATGAACAGTTCATACTTTAAATGCAAGGAATCAACATACAGTTTAATCCTCCTATTTACGAATTTGAGAGATTAGAAAAAAAAAGATCATATATGAGTGGAATTCGAAAATAAGTTTGACAGCTTACTGCCTTTTGTCGATCACTCGCTTGAGTTTGAATCTTTCAGAGTAGATGAAAAAACTGAATGTTGTTTTGCTTCAAGAATGTAGTTCGATCTGATCAGGTGCCACAATTAATCCCCAATTGAATACTGACTTTCTCTTGATCCTGATAGGATTTGATTTTCTGCCGCCGATAGAGGCAAGGTTTAGAATCAATATCATAAGTTTGATTTCGTTGCAAGTTTCTTTCCGATTTGGACAAAGAGTGATTTGGAATCGAACATTTCCATTTTGTGTACAGGACGATGATCGATTTGGAACTGATTCATTTCCGTTTTCTCCTCCTTTATTAGCTCCCCTTCTTAATTATGTTAGAAAGAGAGAGTAAGGACAAAATCAGAATTTAAGAAAAAAAATTCTCCCAGCCCTGAAAAACTCAATTCATGCCCTTAGAATAGCACGCTCCATTTTAAAAACTGGGTTTCTATTCCGGGAAAATTGTAACCGACTATACTTAAAAGAAAAAATAGAGGCTGGACCTCCATTAATTCCTAAAAAAATAGTCCATAATTTCAAGTCAGGAAGTAAAATTTAGATTTTGGTCTTATAAGAACAGGCGATTTATAATATTTAAGTTTAGAATATTGTGCACTCGTATTGCCAATGGCGGACCCAAAGAGGGTCAGGGGTAAGCACTTGCTTATTTCTGGATTAGAAATTTTTTTAGACCCAGTGGTATTTTATACTTGTACCTACTTCTAAATAAAAATAATGCCTACCTCTAGATTTAATTCACAGTTCAGTAGAAGAAATTTGCACAGAAAAGAAAATCAACTTAGACTTATTCGCGTAAAAGAAAGAAAGAAAAAACACGGTATGATTCGCTACTTCACTAAGAAGAATCGTTGATTCGCCAGGAGAAAAAAGAGGTCCGCTACTAGGGATCTAAATATGTACCGTGCCATGACTAGTCACATCGTGACTTGGATCATGTATCGATGTGCCATGACCAAGTCAGGTTTATACGTGTCGTGTCGTGCCGTGACCAAATTTGAAAGAATGGTCATGGCACGTAAATGGTCACGACGTTAGTCACACCATGTCCAAACATGACACCATTTGATCAAGATTAGTTTATTCAAGATTCACCATTCGATCAAGATCTAATAAGACTAATTACACGTGACTCACGTGACCATGTACCGTGCCATGACCAAATATTTCGCGTGACGTGTCGTGCCAAATTTTCGAAAGATGATCACGTCACGTGATACACGAGTCACAACACGTAACCGATACATGTGTCGTGTCGTGTCGTGCCGGAACAGAACCGTATCGTGCTGTAACGTATCCTGTCATGCCGTAACATTTTAGACCCCTATATGCTACTCTACTCCGATTCGTCATGAGAAAAAAAAATTATACTCTTATCAATATTTTGTGTCTAACTCTAGTCAAAATTATAAATCTGGCCCTACGTATTGTCTTTGTTGGAAAAAAAAAAAAGACGCATGCTTAAAACTTTAAAAAGTTAAAACAAAGTGAGTGTTATTTTTTTTTCCGAACGAACAGTTGGATTCATTCGGCGTGATCTGCGTGATCTGGTAATTTAAACAAACAAGTGAGTGTTAACCACAATCATAATCACATCTTTCAAAATCTACAATAATAATGTAACAAAAAAAAAATATGTAAGAAAATATAATCATCAGTACTAATAAATTGACGCATATGAGCTAGAACTCTAATCGTGTATTTTTTTTTCAACCATCTATTAAATTAATCCCAGCCACATATTAAGAGGGACAAAAAACATGTTTCAATCTTAGTCCTTGATGAGTAAATTAAATCTTATAATTTATATATCTGTCTCATATCGTCAACCGTCTAAAAATCCATATTTATTGAAAACTGAACCTGTCACAAATAAAATCATTTTCTTTTACCTCTGTGGTCGCTTTTTCTCGATAAAGAAAACACATATTTTCCAATATTATTTTTTCTCTGTTATTTTGCGTTCCCGCCTCTTTTCTCTTCTCCTAAATTACAGATTGAGATGCTCACCTCCCTCGGTAAGAGAGAGAGAGAGAGAGAGAGTGAGATATGCGCTGTGATCGGCGGCCTGAAGACGAAGTGAGCATCTCAATCAGCCGGAGTTCCGCTTTTCACCACGAACTCTGCCGTTTCCACTTGCAAACCTAATCAGCCAGAGCTCCGGCGAGCTGTTGCGATCGTTTTTTTTAAAAAAATTTAAAATTAAAAAAAAAATCAATTCATCAATTATTTTTTTTCCCTATAAATAGATAGAATCGTATATTGGTTCGGTTCCACTAATGAAAGGTTAGTGAAACCGAACGAACGAATAATTCAATTCTATTGATTTTCACAATTTGTAATATCAACAATCATATTGTATGAAAAATCAATTAAACTCGTTCGGTCATATTGGCCTTTTTCTAATAGAGTTCGGGTGGAAAAGAAAAGAAAAATAAAAAAAATCTATGAATTTCATATAAATTACTGGAACTGAATTAATAGTTTAGTCCCACTATTATTCGAATTTTCTGCAGCGGTAACATGCAGCAACTTACAAAAATTATTGATCCCAATATTTATCTCATTTTGAATCATTAGTTCAGTCCATCTGTGTGATAAAAAATAAAAGAAATCTTGTTATCAATAACTTAATTTTTTATTTCTCAAAAAAAAAAATTGACATAATAGACCACACATAATTCTAATATATACAATAAACAACATGGGCAGAGCCACGTTGCAGTTACTTACCCTGAAATTAAAAAAATGATATGAACCTCGTGTGAATATGGATTGTTGTCTATCTCAGTAAAAAAAAAAAAAAGTTACATACTCTGATATTTTTGTCATCCTCTGACAGAAATCTGTCTACGTCCTCGGTTAACAGCAGTGTTTTAAAGTAAATCGGAGTTTAATATGTTAAATTGTTAATACTACATAAAAATATTATAAAATATACGCTTCATGCATGCAGCCACGACATAATATTGGGACCGCATGGCGAATGAATTCGGATCCAGTGAAGTAACTCAATTTTTGGATTTTAGATTGAGACGTCCGATTCGAATAAGTAAAACTTTATCTCCGAAGTGGGCGCACACATTCTGACGACGAATTTGAATCCCGAACGACGAATTCGGATCGGACGGCCTTGATCCAAAATCCAAAAATTAAGTTACTTTAGGGGATCCGGACTCGCCTAAGATTGGGTTACTTTAGGGGATCCCGAGCGACGAATTCGTCATTGGCCATGGTCATCATTATCAAGTACACACGTACTTTCATTATTGTTTTTCTCGAGATTTGGTAATTAAATATTTTATAGTATGTTCTGACGCATGAACAGGTTAAAATGTTTAAAATTAATAAATAATTATTTATTTTGGATTTTGAATATGCAATTTCTCATACATACTGAGAGTATTGTCTTTGTCATTAGACTAAAGACTGGTTCTTCAAAAATATTGAAGAGTTTACTTGAATTGTTATTTTTATCGTCCGATTGTAGGTTCACGTGAGAAAGTGTATTGTAATTTTGAGGTGAATATTGTAACTTCTTTCAGTAGATGATTTTTTTTTAATATTACAAATGTGAAATATTATTTAATGCGAAAAGTATTAAAGGAGGATTTAAATGTTTTTTATTTTTATTTTTAAGCTTTGATAATAAAAAATTAAAATAAAAAATGTTAAAATAAAATTGTTAAATATGATATATATTATTTTTATAGACATAATTTTGAGGTAAATGCTGTAACTTTAGCAAAAAAGCCAATAACTTTTCTCTTCAGATCACAAATGTGAAATATTGATTATTGCGAAAAGTAGATGATGTGTCCAGAAAGCATTTGAGTTGATTCCTCTTTGTTTAGACTGTTTAATAAAATATGAACTCACACTAAAAGCGTCATAATTAGTAAAGAACTCTAGTTGAAAGTGTAATAAAAAAATGTTTTTTTTTTTAAGGTTGTAAATAAAAGATGTTATTCAATTAAGTAATATTTTGTGTCTGATAACTGAAATAAATGCCACAAAAAAATATTATTTCTCTTTTCTTGTCTCTTTCTTTATTTATATCTTTCGAATAAGATCACAACCATGTGAATTTCAATTGTTTGCTTGCATTAATTGAGATTAATGCTTGCGAGATTTCTAGCATGTATATCATGCACTTGACAACGTGAGAAGAGAGAACGAACTTCATTTACAATATGCAAGGTCCGAATTATAAATTTTAAATTGAGGAATTGAAAAATAAAATGTTTAGTGTGGTAATTGAGAATTGTCTTAAAGTCTCTACAATTACAAAGTAGAATTAATGACTGATGAGAAATTGATAAATTTTTCGAAGCCTGCTTAGTTAGTCAACTACCGACTCTAGTAACATGGTTCGTGTATAATTTATTTTTTTACGTTTCATAACTGAAAACCGAATAAATTGCAAAAAAAACGTATTATGCGTTTTATTCGCGAATAAAACGCGAATCACGAATTATTTACTAAAAAACGTGAAAAAGTAAATACTTTGAATTATGATGCCTTGGCTTATACAAATATTTAGTAAAATTTAAAAATGAGTCTGCATCTCTCCATATAAGAGATCGCAAGTTCGAAATTCAGAAAAAAGATTTTCTTATAGATATTAAATAGTTTAGTAACTTCACCTCCAACTTTTATTATAAGAAACGAATATGCATCTTTAGCAATAGTTGTGATGACAATATATATATATATAGAGAGAGAGAGAGAGAGAGAGATAAGCTACCATGCTTTGGAAAGTAAAGATGGTGTTTTACTTCCCGCTCATATCTCTATTTCTAAAGTTCAAACAGTTGATTTGAACATTCCAACATGATCTTCATATTAAAATGTGCTTGGAGACCAAATTTTTCATTTTTTTGAATTTATTTACTATTTGTTTAGAATTTTTGAAAATCACAGCTTTTCATTAAATAAAATAATAATAAAAAATTCAGAAAAACAATGTTTTTCAAAAATTCTAAAAAAATAGTTAAAAATTTATAAAAAATGTAAAATTTGGTCTCCAAGTACATTTCAATATGAATATCATGTTGAGAAGTTCGGATTGACTATTTGAACTTTGGAAATAGAAATATGAGCGGGAAGTAAAACACCCTATTTACTTCCGAAAACACCATAGCATCACTCTCTCTCTCTCTCTCTATATATATATATATGATATATCATAGTTTGTTTATGGGGCGATTTAATTTAAATAGAACACTTGTGAGTGTAACTAGTTCTCTTAGCGATGGAATTTGGAGTTATCGAGTGAATTTTGCATGTAAATTTTTTCTCAAATATTTTTTGCATGTAAACACATTACTTGTGAAGTACATCGATTTTAACGATTTAGATTCATCGTTTAAAGTAGGGCTGTACAAAAAGCTTGTGGCTTGTGAGCCGCTCGAACTCAGCTCGGTAACAAACTCGCTAATAACTCGTTCGTTAAAAACTCGAGTTACTCTGACTCGAATTGAGTTCGAGTTAGACTCAGCTCACTCATTTCAACTCGGACTCGATTGAGTTCAGTACCTACATCCCATATCTTGACTTTTTGAGCAAATGAACAGTGTTTCAAGGGATATCATTTCTTACCAGTAAGCAAAAATAACTATGACATACGTAAATATTTATAAGAATTTCTGCCAGGGCTGTTGCTTTTTTAACAAATGAACCTTCTTGGGAATAGTTTATTACATAACAACAATTGAACACCTTAAAATTCAAAGTGCTAGACTGCTAGTAGGTAATTGGAATCACTGATCACGAGTCTCGAGTACAGTGATGTAGATGAATTTGAATATGTTTTTAAGTTAAGTCCTTACTTTGTAAAGTTCTTGGAGTAAGTGGAAGCAGTGAAAAGGTGGCCACGAGACAGGTGGCCAGCGGAGAGAGGACTAGCAATATTGTTGAAGAGATTGAGCTTGACACTGAAGATGAGGTCGGTGATGAGGAAAATGAAGAATGTGTAGCTGGTGAGATAAATGGCAATGATGGAGACCACAATGGAGCCAGAAAGATAGGAAGTAAAAGAAAATCTAGCAAAGAGAGCTGGTTGAATTTTATTTTTGAGGTAAAAGAAAAATGGGCCGAATGTTACATGAATGATGTAGTCTCATTGGGGATGCGGAGCACACAACTCAGTGAAAACTTTAACAAAGATTTGAGAAGTTTTCTCAAATGGAATATGGACATGGATCGGTTCTTTAATCACTTGGAGAGCACTTGGAGAGGGTTCTTGTACAAAAATGTCAAATAGAAATAGAGTCAAAATATGAAATGAGGAAGAAAAAACCTAGAGTTAAGGTAAATATCCCTATTCTGCAACAAGCGGGTACATTGTACACACCAAAGATTTTAGAAATTTTTCAAGAAGAATGGGAGTTGTCAATGGCATCTTTTGTTAAATCGAAAGATGAAGGTCAGTCAACAACAAAGTACACCATCGGGGTTAGTAATTTTGGTAGCAACTCTTGCTTGGATAAGTGTTTTCAAGTTTTTTGTCGATCATACTAATAAAATGGTATCATGCAGTTGCAACAAGTTCAAGAGGGAAGTTTTATGTGGTCACTCTCTAAAGGTGCTTGACATATTGGATATTAAATTATTATCAGAAGAGTACATTTTAAAGAGATGAACTCGAGCAGCAAGGAGTGGCATGGTCGAAGATTTTACTGGAAGGACTGTTGTTGAAAATCCCAAGCTAGATGCCACATGTCGATATAGGTCCCTTGCCCGAAAGCTTCTTTACTTAGCCACTAAAGCAGCTGACTTTGAAGAAGTATCTCAATATGTTGATTCGGCTACTGATGTGCTTAATAAGAAGGTTGATGAACTAATTCAAAAACTTTTAAGTGCCACACCTGATGGGGATGATAGCTTACCTCTAGAAGATCAATCAGATTTGACATTAATAGAGAATGCAGTGGAGAACTCATCTCAAAAACCAGCTACGACCTTCAAGAAAAAAACCGGTAGAAAAGGTGGAAAACGTCTAACAAGTTGGGTCGATAAACAACCAAAGAGAAATATAGAAAAGGTGACTGAGAAAAAAGAGCAGAATAAAAATAATGACATTCCACTACTGCCATCAGAACCTGGAGGTTATGAACATGTGAATAGCTTCATGGAGTTGCTAATGGTAATATATTATGCATCTAACATGCAGCAATCAAACAAAATAAATTCTAGATGTTCTCTATTTTTTGTAATATTTTTTTAATATATGTAGGGTGGATCAAGTACAGGTTTATTACCTTTTTCGTATTCACCTGAGAGTGCATCTGCGATAAAGGTAGAATATTGATGCAATTTTTTTTTAACATTAGTCTTTAGGCTAGCAAGATTAGCTAATGAATGGATTATAATTTAAAAAAAAAATTTTGTATGCAGGAGATAGATCTAAAGCTGAACCATGATTCAACTTGTCTTTTGGATGAAGTCAAAACTAGTGACTTCACAACTTATCAAGACCACTGATGCATTTGCTTGATTGAATTGATAAGTAATTTTGCAGAAGTGACCAATTTGTATAGTTTCTTTTAATAGGTTTCCAAAGAGAGGCCTCATTTTGTGTAGTCATAATAGAAATTTATAGGCACATTTTGTGGAAGAATTATCTCACTTTGTATAATTTATGTTTAATTATTTTCTACAAAGAAACCTCTTTTGTGTAGCCTTATAGGAACTTATAATTTTCTATAGACATTTCATGATTTGTTCTCATGCACAAATTCAACATTTTTACTGCAAAATTTTAATTTTCAAAACTATGGGGGTGCATTTGTAAAAAATTTAGTAGCTGTCAGGGCTGATCATGTTTCGGTAAGGAGCAAAAAAATCAATTTTTCTCTGCAACCGGGTTGGATCCAATTACTGGGGTTAACGGGTCAAACTACATATCCTGGGGTACACATGGTGCTGGTACCAGATAATCAATTAATGGACTTTAAACGCCACTGGTACAAGCTTATGGAGTTATCAGAATCTTGGTACAAGATAGTTAAATTTGTTGTCTTTTTTTCCTTTTTCTTTTTTCTTTTCAATTATTGTTGTCTTATTTTATTTCTTAACCCTTGTAAATATATTTATAGTTTATTTTATTTCTTCACTGGTACCAGCTTGTAAAATTTGAGTTTAATTTGCTCTAGGTGCAGCACTTCAAAATGAAATGATGTGATGTATTTGAAACTCCAATTAGCTTGATTTTCTTTCTTTTTTTGATAGAATTTTTTTATTTTGATTCTTGCTCGGATTATACAATTCACATGCTATTTGATATGTTTAGATTATGGTTAGTAAAGGTTTGAGTTGCCAAAATATTATGTTATGCCTAAACCATGATTAGTCTTGTTGATTCTTATTAAAACTCCAATGTAGCTTGATTCTCTCTTTTTCTTTCTCTTTTTTTTGTTAATTTTTTTTTTATTTTGATTCTTACTCGGATATGCAATTTATATGCTATTTGATGTGTTTAGATTTTGGTTAGTAAATATTTGAGTCATGAAAATATATTTTTATGTCTAAATCGGAATTAGCCTTGGTGCCACTGCAGTTTCGAGAGAGTAGATAAAAATCGAAGTACAAAAAGCAAAATTAAAAGACGGCCAAGAGAGGGGCAGCGCAGGGAGAAAGGAAGGAGCAGTCTATCTCTTAAACTCGCTTCTTCCCAAACGATGCTCTCTCTTCGACGCATCATTTCCTCTTCTTTCTCCCATTTTTCTCTCTATAACCCCGTAAAGATAAACAATCTCTATTCAATAAGACCCGTAGCAAAATTTCATATTTTCAGCTCTTTTGAGGTTGTTTGCTCGAGGCCCAGGTCTCAAAGGGGTATATACTCCAAAGGTCATCTCTTTTACCCCCTCAATCTCTCTTTCTACTGTTCTTCAGTTGAGAAAGATTGTGCTGATTCCACCTCTATCTCTTCTTCTCCTCCATTGGCACCACCAGACCTCACACAAGAGCTGTTGGCCCTTGTGCATGACCCACCAGCTGCGTACCGCCATTTCATTCGTGCGGGCAGCTGCCAAGTCAGTGTCAGGTCACGCTCTGTAATGGCTCACATTACTTTTCGGGCAAAGATGTACTCACAAGCCCGTCTGATCCTTCAGGATTTGATTCTCACCACCAAATCCTCTCCAGATTTTCAAAATTTAGTTGACATTTTACAAGGAGCTGCAATTGCATGTAAAAATCCTGAAAAGGGAGTGTTCGACGCCTATTTTGGTGTTCTAATTGATTTGGGATTTTTGGATGAGGCTGTAGAGGCATTTTACAGAATGAGAGATTTCAACATTTTCCCTAAGCTGAGATCTTGCAATAACTTGCTTGATCAACTCAACAAGTCGGGTCGAAAGGAGGTGTCTTTAAGGCTCTTTGAGGATTTAATTGTTCTGGGTTTGCGGCCTTTGGTGTACACATTTAACATTATGATCGGCTTTTTATGTAAAATTGGGGATTTGGATAAAGCAATGAGCTTTTTTGAAAGAATGAATGGATTGGGGTGTTCCCCGGATATAGTAACTTATAATTCTCTTATTGATGGCAATGGGAAGATGGGAAATTTGGATCAAATTATAAAATTCTATTGTAAAATGAGAGAGAGTGGTTGCAAACCTGATCTTATTACATACAACACCATGATAGATTCTTTTTACAAATTTGGTAATTTGCCAAAGGCTTTTGGCTACCTCAGAGAATTGAAACGGCATGGTTTGAAGGCCAATGTTGTCACTTACAGCACAATTATAAATGCATTTTGCAAGGAGGGCATGGTTCGAGAGGCAATAAATCTATTTATGGAGATGACAATACGAGGTCTAAGACCAAATGAGTATACCTTTTCTTGTTTGATTGATGGTTGCTGTAAGAGCAATAGATTTCAAGATGCGCTTAAGCTACTTGAAGAAATGCTTCAACAAGGTGTTCAGTTGAATGTGGTGACTTACACTTCTTTAATCGATGGTTTGTGTAAAAGAGGGGAGATTGGCGAGGCTGAAGAGATTTTTAGGTCAATGGAGAGAGCCGGCTTGTCAGCCAATCAGTTAGCTTATACATCTTTAATTTATGGTTTTTTCCTGAGTAAAAATAGCCACAAGGCTAATGCATTGTTAAGTGAGATGAAATCTAAAGGGATTGAGCCTGATTTGTCTATATATGGAACTATAATTTGGGGCCTCTGTAACGAGGGGAAGATAAGTGAGGCTATGCTTTTGGTTAGTGAGATGGAAGGGCTTGGTTTGAGGCCTAATCTTGTGATATATTCTAATTTAATTGATGCACATTTTAAAGGCGGAATGGCAGCTGAAGCAGTTTCTATGTTTTACGAGATGACCAATTTGGGGATTGTGCCGAATTTGGTTACATATTGTTCATTCATAGATGGTTTAAGCAAAGCGGGGTTGATTACTGAGGCTAAAAATCATTTTGAGAAGATGAAGGAATTAGGTTTAAGTCCTAATTTATCGGTCTACACAGCCTTAATTGATGGGCTTTGCAAAAAACGGTCAGTGGAGAATGCACAGGACCTGTTCAATGAAATGCTTGAGGAGGGATTGAAACCGGATAAGGTAATCTATACTTCATTAATTGATGGGTATCTGAAGCATGGGAGATTAGAAGAAGCATTGTCGCTTAGAGAGAGAATGGCAGAGAGTGGCTTAGAATTGGATTTGTATGGTTACACTTGTTTTATTTGGTGGTATTGTAAGAGTGGTAGGATGCAAGAGGTAAGGGAAATGCTGGAGGAGATGCGTGGAAAGGGAATTACACCTGATGAGGCGGTTTACACCTGTTTGATAAGTCACTATTTTAAAATGGGAGATTCGGAACAATCATTACATTTGAAAAGTGAAATGAAGAAAAACGGTCTTGACCCGGGTTCATAGGCTGATGTTTTGTCTACGCAACAACAGTTGGTTGAATTTATTCTTGTATTTAGTCGGTGAATGCTCCAGGAAACAAGTGCAAGAGGAGACTTTAATCAGGTCGTAGATATGTTCACATCTCTGTTAATCATCCATCAACAAGGTATCTCATCTGAGTCCATGCTTTTTAAGTTTATTAGTACCACTCTTAAGGATGCTGGGTTTATTTACAGGTTTTGTGCAGTACTCGAGGAATATGTTCAAACCAGGTCGAAAATATGTTCTAACCATTTTGTTGGATACCAAATTATTTTAATTTAGTTAATTTATTTATTTGGCGATGCCCTGGGGGTTTGTTGTGTTCAGGGATAAATAAGAAATGAAATGCTAATAACTTTTATCCAATCTCTCTGATTTTAGCATTTCACTTTTCAACCCTTAATCTCATTTGAGTTAACCAGATGTATGTTTCATTTAATTTGATATATATAAAATGCTTTTTAACTATGAATTTGTTTATATGCAGAGCTCACACTGACCTAGCGGTATGCTTCTTTGATGTTAGCCTTTTAGGTTGTTAGAACTTGCTGTACAGAAATAGTCTTCATTTTTCATTCTGTATCCTTCGAACCTTTCAATTTTGCACGCTTGGCTCTTAAATTTATTACGGGGAAGGAGTCTAATGAGGCAAGGAGAATAAAGGAGAAGATATAAATTTGCTTTAAAGTTCTTAGCGGTTGTCTTTTAGTCATAATTTTTGTTCGTTTGAGAAAGTTGTAGCTTGAAGCCTGTTTTTGTAGCTAAAATTTTGTACAATGACAGTTATAAAATGTCTTAATTATTTTCCTTTTGGTGCCATTGTATGGACATACAATTTGGAGTACACAGTATGTTATGTCACTAATATTGTAATACTGTTAATAAAGACAATTTTATTATCATTACCGTATATACTTAAATTTCTTAATGGCGCTTCCTGGCTACTTATGCTTCCAGGATGCAAATTGCAGGTGGAGATCATATATTTGGATAAAAACGATTATAAAAATCTAGACAATAACTACCCCAGACAATTCATAAACAGCATTGATATTGTACAAAAATAATAGGTCAAAAATAGATATATTCTACAACAGTTAGTAATCACAAGAATTCTAAAACCAGAAAAATAAGTTTGTCACTAGAAAGAAGAAACCCTCTCAAACTGGGACAGCTACAGGGGTGGATGGTGGGACCCGGTTCTCAACCGGTATCTCCACAAACTCAGACAAAATAACCCTGAACTCATCTCCAGTCAAGGTCTCTTTTTCTACAAGAAGCTCAACTATTTTATCAATCGCTTCTCTATTGTTTCTGATGTGAGTCAAGGCCACCTCATATGCACTGTCAGATATTCTCTTCACAGCCTCATCTATGTCCTCAGCCAGTTTCTCTGACATTGAATTCCGTGCCATCATGCGCATGAAGACATCAGCACTCTGGGCACCTGCATCCATGAGTGACCATGGACCAATCTCTGACATGCCAAATGTTGTCACCATCTGTTCCAAAAGAATGAGAAAACCATGAGGCAATTAAGTTCAGAAACCATTTTTTTTTTCTTTTAATTTTAGCAACCATTAAAAAGCACAAACACATATCACTGGTAAATTTATTTTGACCTCCAAATATGATCTCAAAGCCACTTCCAGTATGATATTTTTGGTCTAGCATAGTTTTATGGACTTTTGTCCAATATAATGTTACATCTTTCTCCATCAAGTATACCTGACATCATCCCAGTGGCATCCATCCCATTGACTCATTATCACATTCATAGTAGTTTAACTATAGTTTGTCCACATATCAGTCCTAACAAAAGGTGTTCACCATAAACCAACATATCTTATTTTTGCAACTATGACTTGGTATTTTTGTTGCCGTTTGCAAACCAACTAAAATCAAAGTTAATTCGTCACTATTTTTTTTCTTTTGACGAATCATGTCACATAAAGGAATACATAGCTAAATTGCTGTCAACTTTTTAAATTCAACCTGCATAAATTGTTTCATACTTAGTTCATAGTGTACAATCTAAAAACCGAACATCCAAATCTGATGGTGTTTTTTTTTTTTTGTGCTCCTTTTCAAGCAACCAAACAGTTTGGTATGACTGTAAATATCCTAAAATAATCAATGTTAGTCATAGATTATTGAACTGTTGGGTGGCAGTCAATTGATAAAATGAAATATACAGACCTGTTTGGCTAAGCCGGTAATTTGTTGCAAGTCACCGGCTGCACCAGTGGTAACCTCAGGCTCTCCAAATATTATTTCTTCAGCAGCTCTCCCCCCAAGACCGCCAACTATTCTAGCGAACAGCTGCTGCTTTGAGATCAGTGTCGGATCATCCATCGGGATGAACCATGTCAGACCACGCGCTTGGCCACGCGGGATCAGTGTCACCTTTTGCACCGGATCATGGCCAGGTGTTAGGGTTCTGAAAGAAAGATGGGAGTAAATGATAAATTCAGAAGGCAAAATGACTATAATGTATATGGGTACCACGCCCCTGCTCGCATATGCTCTTGGAAATTTAGCACTTCCAGTACATGGCAGTATCATGCATTACTTTACCCAAGTGAAATATATACATGCTTGCCTTAACTCTGTAATTGTATCACACTACTTGACAATTTTTAGGGACGTATATGCAGAATCATCAACATGCAGTTAAACTTGCAAATGCAAAACATTGCACATTGCAAGGTCACTTCAAATGAAGAAAAAAGAACCTTACACAACCATCTTTCGAGTATTTAGCAAAAGATGCAAAAATTTATGTCCAGTTGCATTACGCAATTAGGAAAGCACTGTGAACTTGTGAAGGCAAAAATGTCCTCGAAAAGAAATAATTTTCCACTTACCCGCAAATGGCATGGCCAACCTCATGATATGCCACAAGGCTCTTGCTTTTCCCATCAGTCATGACAGTCCCCTCCATTCCAGCCACAATTCTATCAATTGAATCATCTATCTCTTTTGAAGAAATAGCAGTTCTGCCCCTACGCCCTGCCAAGATGGCTGCCTCATTCAAAAGGTTTGCCAGGTCAGCGCCACTGAAACCAGGTGTTCTCATCGCTACTACATCAAGAGATACGTCAGCATCAAACTTTTTATTGCTACCATGCACTTTGAGTATTTCGGTTCTGCCCCGTACATCAGGTACATCAACAGACACCTATACACAAAAAAGGAGATCAACTAATAAGTCCTCAAAATATTGCTAAAGTAATGCAGATAATTAGAGGAAGTAGTTAATAACAGTCGGAAAGAACACAACTAACCTGTCTGTCAAATCTGCCAGGTCTCAACAGAGCTGAATCCAAGATATCAGCTCTATTAGTCGCAGCAATCACGATAATTCCTGTATTCCCCTCAAAGCCATCCATCTCAGTCAGCAGCTGGTTGAGTGTCTGTTCCCTCTCATCATTCCCTCCACCAATTCCAGTCCCACGCTGTCTTCCCACAGCATCAATTTCATCAACAAAGACAATGCATGGTGCGTTCTCCTTAGCCTTCTTAAACAAGTCACGCACTCTTGATGCCCCAACCCCAACAAACATTTCTACAAACTCAGACCCTGAAATGGAAAAGAAAGGCACCCCGGCCTCACCAGCTATGGCTTTTGCAAGGAGGGTTTTACCAGTACCCGGTGGGCCCACAAGCAAGACTCCTTTGGGGATGCGGGCCCCAACGGCAGTGAACCTCTCAGGTTTCTTCAAAAACTCAACAACTTCCATGAAGTCTTGCTTAGCCTCGTCCACGCCCGCCACATCATCAAAGGTAACCCCAGTGTTGGGCTCCATTTGGAACTTGGCACGTGATTGGCCGAAACCAAGTGGGAACCCAGGCCCACCAGGCCCACCCATCCCGCCTGATGCCCGTCTAGAGAGGAGGAAGAGGCCACCAATTAAAATAAGAGGGAAAGCAAGGTTGCCAATCAGGTTTAAGAGAAGGTTGCCAGAATCCTCCTGTGCATTGTGAGCTGCAAAATCAATGTTTTTCTCGCGCAACTTTTGGAGAAGTTCAGGGCTGAGACCCGGTAACTGGACCCGGACCCGTTGGACCCGGTTTCCTAATTCTGGAGAGATGGCTTCTACAATTGCAATTGTGCCGTTCTCGAATAGGTCAACCTTTTTGACACGGTCCTTGTCAAGGTATTCCAGAAATCGCGAATAAGACATGCGGGAGGAAGAGACACCCTGCTCGTCGGCATAAGCTTGAGTTGCAGTGGTGATGGCCGGCAATGCGACCCCATTTCCAAGAAGCAATTTTAGAAAATTTCTTCTGTTTTTATTTTCTTTCTGGGCTTGGTTTTGGTTCAAAGAAGCTGTGGGAGGACTGAATCTGCGTGATTTATTTCCCTGAAATTTTGGTTTGGTATAGACAGTGCTTGCTGAGAGGCATATTGATGGAGAAGCCATTCCTGTTCAGTGAGACAAAAAATTATTTTCAATCACTTCATAAAAGATAAAAATGTATAGAAATACAAAAAACAATCAAAGATTGAACTATTGCCCAAGTAGGTAAAAAAAAGTATCTCATTTATGTTTTTTTAACAACATCATACTTCTAATTGGAATTTGCAAAAAATATTTTAACAAATTTAAGGGCGTTTGTTCTGAGATTAAAGACCAGTACTACAAGGAAACTATGGCAGAGAAAGATAACATAAGAGTTTGGGAATTTGATAGATTGAACGCTTGAAATCACCTCATTCCTCCCGTACTCGAACATAATTCAGGGAACAAAGATTCGAAGAATCACAAGTTCGAGTTTTCAGTTAGAAACTAATCAGTTCTCGGAATAAGGATATAAAATTCCCATTTTCTGAAACCAGATGATAATTTAACAGAAACGCTAACCTTTAGAAGATCAGTAATCCAGGAGACTCCAGCAACTAAGTTTTAGATGGGCCTGTAATGGGGTTTATATAGACTACAAAGAGTGTGAGGAGAGGATATTTTCTTAAATTTTATCTTTTTTGAAAAAATAGAGGAGATTTTTATTCTTCTTTCTTTCGTTTCTATTTCTTGGCGTGGAGGAATAGAAGAGCAGAGAGTAGTTTAACGGGATGGATTGATTCTACGTGGCCGATTTTGTCCCCACAATGGAGATAAGAGCAGATCAGCAGAGAGCTCGAACAAGACGATTTAGCTGTGGCAACGACAGTTCTAAGATTCCTTTTTGTGGCTTCCGATGGATTTGTTAATTTTGTTTACTGCAAGTGGGACCAGGGGTGGATCAATTGGTGCTTGGTCGGCGTTTTTATCATCTGAAAATCCATCTGCTCTCCAGTTTTACAGAATTGGAGAGCTCCAAGACTTTCCACTTTTATCCGCTTTATTCATTCATAAATTCATAAACAAACAAGAAAACCATTACCTTAAAATCATGTCTGATGCTTCACTGTTGTGAGTAGTATAATATTTCGTAGCGGATGTTTATCGGATCCGGTTTAAACGATTTGTTTTTTTTTTTTAAATGGATAGGTTCGGTTCATTTTTTAAAACTGATTTAAGGTTCTTTAAGTCACCATATTCAATCCCCTCTATGTGACGTTAGGGACAATATTAACCATAGGCACAAATTTTGGAATAAACGAGGTGTTCAATCAGACTCGAAAGATCTATTGATGTAATTAACAGCGAGAGCTTACGCTCGCCAGGAGTTAAATATTCTCACAATCAATAAACTTCATCGATGACCGATTATGAATAGTAGGCCATTGAGGGTGAACCCAAAAGAAACAAAAGGATGTTTCAAGATTTAAATGCCCTCTAAAGCCTTTCCTCATACAAGTCTTTGAATCCACCAAAGAGAGAGGCATAATCTCAAAAGGCATCGAACCTTGAAACATCACACATTTTTGCACCTCACAACTACAAAATGAAAGACAACTAGAAGAAGACGAAAGACATATATAAGAAGATGAATGACAATCAGGTAAAAATGAAAAACAACCAGTAGAAGATGAAAGACAACTATATGAAAATGAAACACAATTATTAGAGTATAAAAGACAACTAGAAGAAGATGAAAGACAAACTGAAAATAAGATGAAAGACAAATAGAAGAAGATAAAAGACAGCTAGTAAAAGATGAAAAATAATTAGAAGAAAATTAAAAATAACAAGGAGTAGATGAAAGACAACCAATAGAACATGAAAGGCAACAGTAGAAATTGAAAGACAACTAGAAGATGATGACACACAATCAGAAAAAGATGAATGACGACTCGAAAAAGTTGAAAGACAACTAGTCAAAGATGAAAAATAACTAGAAAAAAGATGAAAGACAACTAGTAGAACATGAAAGACAACAAGTATAAGATAAAAGACAACAAGAAGATGATGAAAGACAACCAGTAGAACATGAAAAATAACCTAGTTGAAAATGAAAGACAACTAGAAGATGATGAAATACAACTAGTAGAAGATGAAAGACAACTATAAGAAGATGAAACACAACTAGTAGAACATGAAAGAAGACGAAACAGAACTAGAAGAAGATGAAAGAGAACCAATAGAAGATGAAAGACAACCAGTAGAACATGAAAGACAACCAGTAGAAGATTAATGACAACCAGTAGAAGATTAATGACAACCAGTAGAAGATAAAAGACAACCAGGAGAAGATGAAAGACTACCAGGAAAAGATGAAAGACAGCCAGAAGAAGATGAAAGATAACCAGTAAAAGATGAATGACAACTAGAAGAAGATGAAAGACAACCAGTATAACATTGAAGAAGATGAAACACAACTTGAAGAAGATGAAACACAACCAGTAGAAGATGAAACACAACCAGTAGAAGTTGAAAGACAACTATAAGCAGATGAAAAACAACTATAAGAAAATGAAAACAACCGGTAGAGCATGAAAGAAGATGAATACAACTAGAAGAAAATGAAAAACAACTAGAATAAGATGAAATACAACTAGGAAAAGATTTTTTTTATGAAAGACAACCAGAAGATGATGAAACACAACTAAGGGGAGATGAAAAACAATAATAGAAGATGAAAAACAAGTGCAAGAATATGAAAGACAACGAGTAGAATATGAAATACAACTAGTAGAAGATGAAAGACAACTAGAAATAGATGGAAAACAACTAGTAAAAAGGAGAAGATGAAAGACAACTAAAAGAAAATGAAAGACAACCTGTAGAAGATGAATGACAACCAGCGGAAAATGAAAGGCAACCATTACAACATGAAATACAACCAGTACAAGATTAAAGACAACTTGAAGAAGATGAAAGACAACCAGTGTAACATGAAAGACAACCAGTAGAACATGAAATACAACTAGAAGAATATGAAACACAACTAGTATACAATAAAAGACAATTAGAAAAAGATGAAACACAACTAGTATACTATAAAAGACAACTAGAAGAAGATGAAAGACAACCAGGAGAAGATGAAAGACAACAAGGAGAGAATGAAAGACAACTAGTAAAAGATGAAAGACAACTATAAAAAGATGAAAGACAAGCAGTAGAACATGAAAGACAATCAAGCGTACTAGTATTCCACAAGTAATTCGCATCCTCTGCGTTAACGCACCACTTGAGTTAATTTTTCAAACCATACAATCAGAATTCAGACTAATACGACCAATGTCTATAACGCACAAGGTCCTTTCATATTATTGCGGATTTAAATTGGACAGTGCAAATATTAACTCAAAATTTGAGTTAACTCAGGATACGAATACCACCACAAGGTGTCATATAATGAAATAAAAATCATATAAATTTAGAGCATCTACATCTCTGGTATTATTAGAGTTTATAATCTGATGTGACAGTTTCTAATCTAGTTTCAGAAATGTGGGAGTCTTATTTAGAAACTATGCAATAAAGTTTTTTATTAAGAAACTATTTATAAACTCCATGTTGGCCAAATGATTGATTCAAATTATTTCTCCTTTTTAATTTGTTGCTGACGTGGCTTAATAGAAACTCTAAAATTAATTCAGAAATGTGAGAGTTAGAAACTTTAGAGACCTTAATTTCTAAAAAGTGGTTAATTTCTTAATTTGTTGCTGGGATGTAGGTGCTCTTATAAGTTTATTATCCATCAGATAATTTTGGTTTGCACAGACTCGTCTCGTATTATGTATAATTATCATCGAAATCCTTGCATAATTATATATCAATGCCACAAAAAAATCTAAAATTTGATTGACACTTATTAGTACATAATTGATATTTTTTATAATTTGATTCGAACTTACTATTAAAAATTTGTTTATAAATTTATATTTAAAAAACTTCAACGTAATATTTCACAAGTTGAATTGATAACAAAATACTTAAAACAAAAATTGACACTTAGATTGTACTCCAGAAAATGATTATTAAAGACAAGGTTGAGGGGAGAGGAGAAACAACAAGATCGGCCCGATCGAATACATTGTTCCAGAAACAACAAAATCAGACAAGAGGGAGAGGAATGAAGAAGAGGTGATGTTGCTACACAACGATTTTATTTACCCAAGTCAGAATGTAGAGGTAGCAAGTTTGTATGATTTTCCTTTTTCTCCCATCCCTTTCCTTTTTACACGGTGAGTTATGGAGCATGTTTTTAGCCAGCATACTCATGATGGCTGATTTCAACGAGCCTTTTGCTGATCGGCCAAAACATTTTTCCACAAGTTGAACTTGAAAATAGAATAATTTCCATTCTAATTGGTGGGGGGGGGGGGGGGGGGGGGGGGGGGGGGGTGCCTTGTGCATGCGTGCAGATAGCTGAACACTGAGTGTACAGACTACAGAAGAACACTATATTATTAAACAACAAACAAAACATTACAAGTGTCTACCAAATCAAGAACCTCCCAATTCCCAAACGAGGAAAAGCAGTCTCTTTCTTGTTTCCTATTTTACATTAATCCAAGGAGATGCGCCTAATCTTGCACACCAGATGAGCTGTGGGTTGGTCAAGCTGGGTCCCACCTTCAGACTTAATGAGATCACGAACTTGGTCTCTTGGTGTAGACAAAATTGTGTGGTATGTAGAAAGAAAAGGAGGTATTGGCATGGAGAGAGCAGCTAGAACATTGCTCAGATACTCTATATCAGCAGAGAGCTGCTGAACCCCACGCTCAGTAATGTAATGGATTCCTCTTAGCTGCTCCATGAAAAGATTTGTTGCACCTTCTGCCACCTGAAATTATAATACATTTTATTAATTTTTACCTCTTAGTTGCAGTTTTTAGAGACAATATGGTAATATTCAGAATGAAAGCAGCAACATTCGCTTTTGTGCTCTCTAAGGCACTATAAATCTCATATTGTCAGTTTGAATTCAAACAAGTTCCTCTTGACATCAAATTCTTTCCAAAATGTCAGTCTGAATTAAACTATGAACATTTTAGGCTCTTCAGTTTTTCTTTTTTCAAATGTGTCCCATTTTTATCAAAGGACTATTTCTCCTCCATTACTTATTGAAGATTAAGAATTAGTAAATTAAATAACATATCATTTACTCATTTCCCATATTGTAGCTGGTTTTTTATTTTGCTTGCTTATATAGCACCAACTGGTGGGACAATTTTACTGGAAGGTCATTAACTTTAACTAAAGAACTCATATATGAAGTTAGAAACATATTAAACATTAAATGAATTTTTTAAGTTTTGGAGAGGCATATAAAAGGGTGTAATCTGAAATATCGGAAGTTTCGGAAGGTGCGTAAACAATGCAACCAACAGAATAATCCTTTCGGTACCTTGAATACCCATTCAGATGCAAAAAGTTGTGCCTCCTCATTTCCTGTTTCACTTCCATTTCCACCAGAAACATTTTCAGCAAGCGGCTCAAGCTGCTGAGGCAAAGTTAGAAGATACTCTCCCACACTTGTCACATATGCTTGAGGATAAGCACTGAAGCTAGGCAGAGGGAGTGTGCTCTGTTCCTCCACTGACGACCAGACTGGCATGCGGGCCACATCTGCCAGACGTTGCCTCACCTTGGAGATCAGTACGTCATATACGAGTTCATTTACAGTATCCGAGAATAGAGCGACTCTTTGTGAGGTCAGAGGGAGAGCATGAAATCTTGGATCCTTTGACTGCGTGTCAATAGAGGAAGATTTAGAACAGAAAAGCATAAGACTAGCAGTACTTTTGGTAGTTCTGAACCAGACCCAATTTTGTGGGTTTTTTTTTTTTTGCATTATGATAAATTTTTTTTTTAGTCATGGTTCATAAATAAACCACAATAATTCTTTAATGAATAAATTCACAATAAAATTCAGAAGTTGAAAATTGATAACCCAGCTCGTACTGTAGTTGCTTGAACTATCCTCAACAAATTTGCAAATTGATGTACCTGTTCCAGTAAAGTGAGAAGCTTCTTAGCCTTTTCTGGCATGTCACTAAGATGCAAAGCAGCCACATCAAGGGCCCCATTCTTACCCATAAGCGACAATTCTCCAGTTTCATTTGCCCTGGACTTCTCCAATAAGTTCGTACCTAGCACTGAAAGGGACAAGCTGGTGCCTATTCTAGCCAGAGTTGCACGCAAAGAGGCCTCAAACACAGAGGCTCGACTTGTCAAACAATCGGCCACAGTAAGGATTTGGAGAGCACCTTGTACTATCGACCATTCTTCCTCCTCCGACACCATTTCAGCTAACTTTGCAGCTTGATTTCTTGTGGCATCGCCAGTGTGTGTCACACTGGATGTATCTACCCCACACACTGTACGTAATGATTTCAGAGTCTCCTGTAATTTAAGTGTTCTAAAGGTCAAATCATCACCAATTTAGTCAACATCAGTTATGCAATTTTACCACAGAGACACCTAAATTTAACCCAAGTTTGCTCCAATTAACCATCATCTGTGTACAACAGTTTTCAATCTGACTAACAATTAATCACTGAACATGAAAGGAGTCGGGTAAGGAAAAGCAGAAAAACAATTGGCAGCAATCCACAAACTTGCAGCAACCGATACTTTGTTATGTGAATCTACCTGCAGGTATGAAATGTACTGAAGCATGATGTCATCCAAGGCCAGTATGAGCTCATCAGCCTCAGATCCACCAGTAAAAGTGATGCACCTTTCCACTGAAGCTTCTAGAAGCACTATAACTTGAGGAACGGATTCTTCCATTCTTCTTACCGTTTCACTCAGCTCAATTCCCTGTGCACCGACCCCACGTGCCACAGCCCCACGTATGTCTATTCTTGCTATTTCAGCTGAGAGAATAGCACGCTCCATTTGACCATACCTGATAAAGACAATGTGCAAGAATTAGCATATAAAAATATAATAATGTAGCACTAGGGTTCCATCCAGGACCTGTGCAGGTTGCCACTTCTCGCATGAGTACATGGAGATACCTGTGGGAATCAATTCTTGTTTCTAGTATCCCCAGCAGAAATCTACTTGAATTGGAAAATATAGACGGAGTATATGTTCCAACTCAAACAATCTCTTGTAGCACAAGCTATTACAAAGTTTCTCTGGAAGTTGGATTTAGGTAAAAGGTACACCCTTCATTTATTATCTAAGCTATGATGGCAATTTTAATCCACTTACCAACAATAGAAAATTATTTAGTCTTCATAGTGCATAAGGAGTCATTACAATACTACCTAGAGAAAAAACAACATACCTAACTTTGAAGGTTTCATAAGGGGAATAAACAGCTCTTAGTGTGGAAAGTAGAATAGGGAGATCAGAATCAGAAAATAAGTGCTGGATATTCCTGGCAAAGGTGTTGGTCATGTTGTGCAGCTCAAGTAAGGCTTCAAGATGCGTACTCTGCAATTTAGTTCCTTTTGGCAAGTCGCCGGATATAATATCAATTATACCTGAGAAGCGCAACAATTGGAGCGTCATGATATGAGATATTACATTTACCAACACAAAAACAAACACCCCCACTCCCCCAAAATAAAACAAAAGAAAAGAAAAAAATTCAGCCAGCTGACTGATGTCACTGACCACCTGCAAGTGAGACAGTTTGAAATTAAGTAGCTTACAAAATAAGTTGCAGAAAAGAATTAAACTTTTTCATTTCAAGTTTCCAGATATGACCTTTTCCAAAAGTTTTTGTTTCTGGAATCACATCGCCAGTAGCAAGGTTGATACGAGAAACAAAGCTTGAACTCAATTCAGTCATGGTTTCAACTAACACCTTTGGAACAAGAGACTTGTAATCCTCAGGAAGAGCACTCAAACACCTGTATAAAGTAAACATAGTTCGACAGTTCACCCCAATACTTGTATAATTAATAGCAAAATTATAACAATGTAATCAGAGCTTCAGTAGAACCCAGCCCATAGCATGACGGGCCGAGAAAAACCCAACAAAAGGGGAAAAAATAATCAAACTGGGACCTCTCTAGAAGTACATACGAATTACACTAGTACATCATGGTCCAAAATCAGAATCTTTGGTACCACTGACCACTGACCAATATTAAGATGTAAACATAAACGTACCACTTCCATTCTTGCTCAAGGTAAAGGAGTATCTCATCATAGAAACTTGGGAGCCAGCTAGAAAAGGAGACCGTACCAACACTCTCACCGTGCCTCTCCATTTCTATTCTGTTAGATCTCTGTCTTATGTCAAAATCCTCCCATAGTTTCTTCAGAGGCTTAACATGTATCTTAGTATACTGCAACTCCAGTGACTTAGACCTCCCAATCCGGACGAGTATACCCCTCAAATCTTGAACTGCATCAACCTAATCGGAAACAAAATTTGCAAGAGAAAATTTGTAAGCTGGTATAGTATATAGTATATACATCATTGGAACTAAGATAAGGTGAGGAACAATCATAACGAACTAGATTCTCAGAACTTGATGTTTATACAATTATGTATACATCAATAAGTGACTAAAACAGTAAAACACCCAAAAAACAACAACAACAACAAAACAAGAAAAAACTAAAAATCAAATTATGATAGCTGGCCTGAACTAGAACCTGATTAGAACAGTGTGTATCGAGTGCTACTATACAGAAGAACATAAAGATATGTCGTGACAAACCTTGCGGTATGTTAAAGCATCAACTAAACGAGGCAACACCATCTCATCCAGCCTATCTTCTAGCACCTCCAATTGCTTTCTCACATTGGCAAACTCTGCCACCTGAAAATTTCATGTCCCAAATTATAAGGCAAGTATTTTTTTTTTTTTATGACATTTATTCAAAAATGGAAATCACAGTTGCTGTCAAAGCGAAAAATCAGCAATTCAAAGGAAGACAAAAATAATGATATGCCCAACTATCTCCTGCAGCTATCCTTTGTCATTTAATTCAAATATGTCCTACCTTCATCACAGTTTCTCGTTACAGAAGCATTCAAGTAACATAATGGAGAGGCATTTTTACAGAAATCCAGGAATTACGGGCACACATGTATTTTCCATGTTTTTGAAGGCCTTGTGAGAATCTTCATCTTTTGAAGGGTAAAATTGATATCCGTTTAAACCTATATTAACATCAGATTTGGATAAAATTTGGAGATGATACAATACCTCACCAACAGCTGACAAGCAATGTCGCATGGTAGCAAGTGTTTCAGCAGCTTGAGAGAGATCTCCACTTGCAAATACATCCTCCACACTAGCACTCAATTTTGTCAGTCCGGCCGCATCCTTTTTAGGCCCAAAATTAAAAACGAAATAAGAAGAAGAAGAACAGCAACAAAAAGAATGTGGATCATATGCCAGTAACATACACAAAACTTTTTAGTTAATATCAAGAATTATATTAAGGATAAGACAGTGCTCCTATCATTTCTCAACATAAGAAAGTACCTGTAACGTGGTGTATGCTGATTCCATGCGCCGTTTCACCGTGTCAATTTCAGCAAGAGCCGCAATCGATTCAGCTGATGAGCCCTCGGCCTGACCAAAAGTATCAAATATTGTTATTGATTCATAAAAGTTCAAGTGAGCACATCATTCTTCAAACCTTATACTGAATCAGTTAAATGTGGTGCCGGTATGCACCCTCTATTCTTACCAGATCTGATTGAGGCAGGAATAAGCAGAGGGTCAAAATAATCAAAGTCAATGTGGTAAGACAATAAAAGGCAGGGGCGGAACTTGATAATTTAGATAGGGGGGCTGAAAAATAAAATGTAAAAATGTATAATGTGGGAGTTGGGATTTGAACCCAAGTTCTCCCACATCCTAATGAGCAAATTTAACCACTAGGATTTTTTATAAGGGGGCTAAACTATATAAAAAATTAAAAGAAAAAAGAAAATTAAATTAAATTTTAATATACATAATAAAAAAAATTAGAATCATGGGGGTGGCTTAGCCACCTTTGGAGCACACTAAGATCCGCCCCTGATAAAAGGTAACAGCTAAGGACAATGTTGTAAGATGTGGAGTTGTTAGGCAGCATTCTTGTGGATCTCATCTCATTTTAAACATAAAATTAACAAAAAAAAAGTTGGTTGTTGCAGACGTTGTGCTTTCATCTCCTCCCTTCTTGCAGGCAGAAAATATACGCATCTTTCGTTCAACTAAAAACTCTGAATGGTCATTACTTCTAATACACGGTAATAGAGGCAGGTTTTGGTCAAAAATTAATACTCTTTCTTTTCAGCTTTAAGTTGCCGATGCTGATTTTTTTTCAAACAAACTGCTTCCTCCGAAGAATTTACCATTAGTATTACTTATAACAAAACCAGCTGTTGTCCATTATTAAGGATCTTACTTATTCGCTTGTTTGATTTATAGGTTAAATATTTTCAAATAATATTGTGGTCGTCATACTTATTGCTCAACTTCGCCCCTCTTTGAAAATGTCCTGGATAATATACCGCTATGAGTTTAATCCAATACCAGTAGCTAAGTATAAAATGTTTGCTGGAATTGTACACCATAATGTCATGGAAACTTCTTAGTACCCTTACGGTGTGACATAAAAACTGAATCAAACAACTGCATCCTATAGCTTGACCAATTCAAGCCAGATCCCATTGCTATCAATTCTTACCGATCTAAGAGAGAAAACACACAAACCTGTCTGAGAGACGACAGAAGGGATGAAACAAGAGATCGTATAGTAATGGCGTCATCTCTCAGCCTCATGGCGTCCCTACAAGCCATGGGAACCCTCCTCAATGCATCGGCGCTATCTCTCTCAACAGCGGCCCCCACAGTGTCAGCCTCCTGGCGCAGCGCATCCTGCAGCTCCGACATCAGCCTCCCGTCATCCGCCCCTAGCTCAGTCGGATCCGCCTCCCCCGTGGACGAAGCACGGCGGAGCCTGTGTGAGTTAATGGAGGCGTTGATCCATCGCTTCTGATCGAAGGTCTCCTCCCCGAACTCCGACAGATCCACCACCACCATGTTGGACGGGGAGAGAGAGAGACTACGAGAGACTCGTTAGTGTGCTGGTAAGATCTAGCGAGCGAAAAGTCGGACTCGATTGGAATGGGAGGTTTGATTCGAGGATTCTCCCGACGTCAGTTGCATTTGCACGTATCACTGTTACTCCACAGCCGCCGTAATGTAAAAAATCAGACCGTTTGGATTTGATGAAAAAAAAAATGCTTAGAAATTGAAGATGTAAGAGACTGATTTTAACCAATGTTATTATAACAGAATCATACAGCGATCCGGGAGTCTTTCAAATTGATGATACGCTGATTAAATTGGTGAGTTAACTGGGTTGACCGTTGCTTTTAAACTGTATTTATTAGGTATTAAAGTATAGATAATTATGTTTTTATATATTTTGATGAACTCATACATATAATATTTCATGTTTAATTGAAGTCTAAATATGAAATAAGAGGTTTAGGTCTCAGTTAAACTATTAAACGTGAATTAAATATGTCGGTCTGATGTAGTCTAGGTTTAATTTTAAATTCCAGATTTAAACCACTTGGATAGGAAATTTAACCTTTATTTCATCATGTGGCATGCAAAATCAATAATAGTTGCTAGTTCAAGTCATAAATTAACTTTAAGCCTCAATCGAACATAAATAATTTAAACTAATTTAAATTAAAATAATCAATTTAAGTTTTTTAAACTTTATACCTCAATCAAATATCACCATCTATCAAATAATATATCATAAAATTAATTTGTATATAAACGAAACAAATTAAAGGCAAAGGGACCAAAAAAATGAAAAATGCCAGCATCCCAATAACAATGTAAAATTAGATAAGAAAATAAAATATACCTAGAACAATCTATATGCCTCCAATCTCAATTGGAAATGTAGTTAGATTAATTGTGGAGTTAATGAGATTAGCAACTAATTTAAAATTCAAAATAACCACTAATTCAACAATCAATGAAATAGCGAAAAAGCAAACTAATCCTTACTAATCTAAAAATTCAAAACAATTACTTTTTCATCCAAACATGACGCTACCTTTTTGCTAATCTGGACTTTTGTTATTCCTTCACCATCCAAACAAGTGGTCCAATTAGCAACAACATCAATTACAAGCAAAATGAGCTTTGGACTGCGATTGATCTGATTCGGTTGGAATTGAAAAAATTGGATTTATTTTTTTGTAGAGTTTTTTTTTTTAAGAATAAAAGGCTTTAAGTCCGTTTTATTGTAGAAACCAGTTAAATTATATTTTTTTGTCGAGTACTCAAGTTACCTATCTAGATTGGGATCTCACCAGGCTATTTCCCGTAATACATGTCGATTCAGACCGAAATTTTTATTCATAAGAAAATAGTGCCGTGCGGGAAATTTAAAAATAGAAAGGCAATAACGAGTCATGGCGTCCTTGCGGCACATCTCAACACCGCGAAAAAAAACGAAAAAAAAAAATTCTAAGTGGGACGCCATGGCATCTCAACACCCACAATAAAAAGAAAAAAAAAAAACTGGGCCGCCATTGCCCAACCCAACCAAAGAAACGAAAAATGAGAGATGTAAATCTGTGGGAGAGAGCGACGCTATATGAGGAAGTTGTGAATCTGTGGGATGCCATGGCGTCCCACTTTCTTTTCTTTTCTTTTTTCTTTTTTTCTGGTGTTGAGATGCCATGGCGTCTCACTTTTTTGTTTTTTCTTTTCTTTTTTCTGGTGTTGATATGCCATTGCGTCCCATTTAGGAAATTTTTTTTTTCGTTTTTTCACGGTGTTGAGATGTGCCATAGCGTCCTGATGCCATGACCCATGACCGTCTTCTCATTTTTAAATTTTCTCTACAATATTTTTTATTTTTAATATATTTTTTTATTTTCTTATGAATAAAAATTTGGGCGATTCAGACATTGCTTTTGCCTTTTGGCGTATAGTTCTAATTAAGAATTTTTTGTTCAACACACACAATTATATAAGCATCTTCTCTGCCCATATAATTTATCTCGAATTGAATTGAATTAATTTGAATTCTGATAGGATGGTTTATTATCTAAATACAAAATTTGAGTTACTTTTAATAATCCGTACTCTACTAGTTGCACCAATCATAATAAAGTCAATATCCCATGAAATCATAAAATAAATTTTGGTTTGACCATTTTTTCAAGTAACTAGAGGGGTGTCCGGTAGGAACTCTTAAAGAGTGAAGGATTAAAAATTTAATCCAACTAAGAATTACTTGTTCTAAAATATAGATTATAGTATGTAAATACGTAAATACTCTTGCACGCTGACAAACAGCAGAAAAATATGATTAAAAAAATTTCTTTTATTTCTTTTAGTGTCACCTTTCAAGCTGCGGCAAAAAAAATATATTCAACAATACAAGCATTTGAACCAAATAATAAAAAAAACTTTCTAATAAGAGATAATTACCGATTCATACAAAATTTCAATTCTTAACTAACTGGTACAAGAACCGTAACAACACTAGTACTGACTGATACAAGTGCCAGAACCATAACAACAAGCACCCAATTGGTACCAAATTTAAATTAATTTACGATAAAATAGAGATTTCCGCTCATTAATTTACAGTAAAGAGAGGAGACTACAAAGCAAAAAAAAAAACCTTCCAATTGATTTGTTGAACTTCTAATTTGGACTTTCATTTGATTTACTGTCCTCAAATTCTTGATCCAAAGCAAAAAAAAAAAAAAAAAACGAAAACCGAAAACCAGTAAAGAAATGAAGAAACGGAGGATCGAGATGGAGATGTCGGAAAATAACAAACGAAGAAAACAGAGGAAATGAAGAAACGAAAATCATAAATAAGTGAATTGTAAATACCTAAATTGTCATCCAAATTCTACAAAATAAGAACACAAATTCCCTTCTAGTTTACAAATTATGCGCACAATTTAGGTAACTATGCGCACAAGTATGAATCGAATATCAGCTTTCAAAATTATTTAAAATCATTTCCTTAAATTCTCCGTCCAGTCAAACGTCAATTAATTTCCATTTTCCGCGTCCAGCGACCAAAATACAGTACAAAATAATATATTAAATTAAATTAATCTCTTTTCTATTATGTTTTCCAAGGTTACATGCAAAAAGGCAGGATCAACCGGGTTCTCCGCACACATAGCACAAAGTGATCTCTTTTGCTGTTTATGCTAAAGAGGGATCACGACAGTGGATCGCTACACATATTGGAGAGACCAGAGAGAGGATTCAGATCCAGGATTAGGCTCTTCTTAAATTTCCAGACACTCCCGGTTCTGAACACCCCGGAACCATTCGTTGATAGTGATTGGTAATTTGGTACCCACACCTCAGTGATACAAATCTAGTTACTCCCCGGTTCAGGAACAAATAAGTACTCTCAACCTCTCGACCTCGTCGCTCTCAGAGCACCTCTTTCTATCCCCTATACTGGCGGATTCTCACTCCCTCTCTTTCTCTCTCTCTCCTTTCCGTTTTCTCTCTATCTTATATCACTTCTCTTATTTGGATAAATAAAATCTCTTCCCTTCCTCTCTTTCTCAAGAGGCGAATTGATCTGAATTTTGATCTCTCGATATGAGCTCCAGCGATCTTCTCGGCATCGAGCCTCTTGAGCTCAAATTCCCTTGTAGTTTATCTCTTTAAAATTTAATGCATAGTTTCTGATCGATTTAAGCCTGATCTGACTCTAACGATCATTTTTCGATTCGGAATGTAGTTGAATTGAGAAAACAGATCTCATGTTCGCTGCTGCTCACCAACAAGACTGACGATCACATCGCTTTTAAGGTAAAATTTCTTCATCAATTTCTTCTCTTTCTTTATTCAAATTTTGCTTAGAATTCTCTATAGATCTGTAATGCGAGTTGGTCGAGGCGAACAAAAATACAACAGATTGAAATTTGAATAGATCATCCAAGCAACTCCCTCTGGGATGGCAAAATTCTTATTTGTGCCAAAATATATCAGAGACGCCAGTTTATAAGTGCTGAATGACTGGAGATCATTTATTTTTATTTTTTTTTGTTGGGGGGAGGGGGAGGCAAGGTCACCATTTATGAATATCAAAAACTGTTCTAGCACTTTAGTCTGTATACCTTTTGTAATTGTAAGAGCTTTTCTGGCATCAGAAAAGCCACTAGAGTCCACTACTGTTGATCTCACGAACCAGTAGACAGTAATTTCATTAGTTTAATTTTTTTATTTCAATTGTTTTCACTTTCTTACCTTTTCCTGCAAATATTGAAATAGGCATATATTAAATAAAAATGAAACAAATGAATATATTCTTTTTCCAAGTTCAACGCATTGATGACAGTTAGTGTTCTCTCCTAAGATATTATAACCTTTTTTAGATGTGGGGATACCCTTGAGGAAGGAGGGAAATGGGATTTGAAATCAACATAGAATAAGAAAGTATATTAATATATTTATGATGATGATAATCTCTTCCGAGTAGAACTAGGGTGTTCTTAAAAAACCTATCGGATTGGCTTCAAACGACGAATCCAAACTATTAAAATCGATCTACTTTACAAGTGATGTGTTTACATGCAAAATTAATAAATTTTGAATAAGTGTAAAGTCAAGCGGTCGGAAAAAGAAGGTTTATCAGTTAAATTCTAATGCAGTCGTTTTTCATCATTTTTTTACCGCTTGACTTTATATTGGTTTAATCTCCTGATTGTCATCAAAATTGTGATTTTGAACAGAATATTGTTGGTAAGTCAAAGTTCGTATGCAAATTTTTCAGTCAAAATTTCCACATCTCTTGGAAGGCACAACCAATGTCTGCACATTTGCCAGTATCATGCATCACCTGGTATCAATGACGGGATGCATCACTAGTCAATTTATACTGCATGCCCCCTCTAGTATCTCAGAGAGAACAGTTCACACTAGCCATACTTTCAAATTAGCACATCCCCTCTAGTCTCTTGGTTTCCATGTTTTTAACTGAATAGGTCATCGATCCAAATGAAACTGAAATGAACATTAGTTATTGCTTGGTTCCATGGAAACCAATTGCACATAAGATATGCCCTTTACTTAATAGTTACTCGGTTGACTGACCAGCTCTGAATATATATATTTTTGTATTTCGACGGATTGATTATATTAAATTAAAATGATAATCTGAATGATCAACTGACTTAGTCTGTATTAAATATCTTGGCTCATAAACTATAACATGACCGTCTAAAAACGCTACCTATGATTATGGTAATACAAAGCACTAAACATTAATGATAGTTGCAGAAGCTATTAAAAATTGGCCAGCATTTATTTTTTTATATAAAAGGTCTGTTTGTAAGAGAATCAAATCTATTAAACATTTAAACTTGATATTTGCAATGTGTTATCAAATGGGTATTAAACAAAATTATATCATTTATACTCCTAGATGCAGCCAACCTCATACCTTTGTTTTGCATATAATTAACCAAACCCTTTGAACTATACCATTCATCACCCTCCCTCATACCTTTGTTTTGTCAACGTAACAGTATATTGCCACTGAAAGCCAGATCTTACCATGGCTAATTATCAAGAGAAAAAAAATTAACCAAAGATAACTACATCAATCGGGAGAGGGACGGGGGATAATAATATGCTTTGATGGTATACATGAGAAATTGGTAATGCTTTGTTTCTTTGTTTTTATCTTACCGGTATTGCATATCAACAGGTAAAAACAACAAGCCCAAAAAAGTACTGTGTCAGGCCTAACACTGGCACTGTCTCCCCCAGATCCACATGCGATGTCGTCAGTATGTTTCTTTTGTCTTTCTTCCCTTTTTATTTATTTCTTTGTCTTTGCAATTTTGTTCGTCCTCCTCCCTAATATTGCTGGTCTTTTGGTTATGAAAGTTACGATGCAAGCACAGAAAGAGATGCCTCCTGACATGCAATGCAAGGACAAGTTTCTCGTACAAGGTGTAGTTGCTACCCCTGGTATTGCTGCCAAAGATATCACCCAAGAAATGGTAATACTAATTTGTTTCATTTTTTTCACTATCTGTGTCTGCATGCATGCACTCCACATAAATACATTTATGTACTACTTTTAGACTGAGTATTTATTTTTATTTGATTCTTCTTTCAGTTCACCAAGGAATCTGGAAATAAGGTTGATGAAGTGAAGTTAAGAGTGTTGTATGTTGCACCACCTCAGCCTCCATCACCAGTTCCAGAAGAATCTGAGGAGGGATCTTCTCCAAGGGCTTCTGAGGGAGAAGCTAAGAGCCTCACTAGATATGCCACTGTGAGTTTTTGTTCCTCTTTTTTTTGTGAGTGGAAATTTTGTTCTATTGCAGTCTATTAGGCTTTGCAAATTGTCTGGCTGATTATTTATTTTAGAGGTCAGGTTGTGACCTATGATTTCCATATTTCATCTTTCTGAATGGGTTGGCTGGTGCATGTGTCTGACCTTGCTAGAAAATGGACCTGACATGTATTGACCAATTGCTTTATGGGGCTCAAGCAGTGGGGACTGGGGAGCGGAGAGTTCTTCTCAGTGGTGTCAATTTCAAACAAAATGGCTAGAAAAATTAACAAATTTGATAAATTGACAAGGTGATTTGTAAATTTCAGTGGTGTCGTTTCACCCCACCATCTCCTATGTGGCCCTGCCACTGGGCTCGAGTTAAAAGTGGTTAGGAGCAGGATTTGAAGTATGGTGCTGTATGTACAAAAAATATGTTGTTTTTACAAAATGCAAATCAATTGATTAATTTTCTTTGAAACAGTTAAAGAGGGCCCCCATGGAGTCAGAAGATAGTTCTTCTGAGGTTTATCTCCCTCCCTGCCTTGTTTTTTCTTTTCTACTTGTGCTGTGTGCATGTAAGCACACCAAGGGGAAAACTTTGTTTCTGTGATCTTATATTCTTATCATTACTTCTATCTTAAATATGGAAAACACACTCCTAGTTAAGCAATGATGCACTTTTTCATTAATAAAATATCGATTGATTTGCTAAAAGTCACTTGCTTTTCTGCTTCATTTTTAGGTTGCGTTGATGATTTCAAGGCTGACAGAAGAAAGAAATGTGGCTATTCAACTAAACAAGGGTCTCAGACAGGAATTGGTGAGTATTGAGGCACAACACTATCCTCTATTTCAGTTGTAACTATACCACCTTATTGAGACATGAATCCAGCACCAATGCCCAATGAACAATATTCTTTGTAGCATTTTTGTTTCATTGTCAAAAATTGATTTTGAAATTGACTTTAGGTCACCTGAAAATCTCAAGCACGCATTGTGATGCCATTAAGCACCTATTGGATGACGAGGAGGGCTCAAATCATTGCTTTCGTGCTCCAATCATACCCCATGTCCGTATCTCTCATTTCAAAGTTCAAAAAGACGATCCAAGCCGTTCAACGTGATATCCATATTAAAATGTGTTTGGAGACCAAATTTTATATTTTTTGGAAATTTTACTATTTTTTTAGATAGGTAGAAAACCGCTGTTTTTGGATGGTCCAAAATTTTCTGAAAAACACTGATTTTGTACCTATAGAAAAATATAAAATTTGATCTCCAAGCACATTTTAATATGAAGATCATGTTGAACGGTTTGGATCGCCTATTTGGACTTTAAAAATAGAGATATGGATGTGGGGTATGATTGGAGCACGAAAGCAATGGAGCATTTGAGCCCTCCCCTTGGATGACATAAGAATAATGGATTTTTTTTTCCCTTTCTTGTGAAAAGAAATATATTGGGTCTTTTCTTATCTGTGCAGGAAACTTTGAGGCGGGAAGTTGGAAAACAACAAGCTGGGAATTTCTCATTCATAGTTGTGGTGTTTGTTGCTCTCCTTGGTATACTGCTCGGCTATTTTTTCAAATAGTAATTTTTTGCATTCTTAATTTTTTGCAAGGAAACAGAAACTGTTCCTTGTTTCTGGTCGAAGGCAGAATGAGAAACTCCTGTAGATTACGCTTAAAAAGTGTATGGATACAGGCACAGTATTATCAGTTGCTGGTGGAATTTGGTAAGACCAGTCGGGTTCTAGTGTCTCATAAAATTTTATTATAACGTAGTATATTTGAGATTTGATCAGGTATTTGTCTAGGATCTTTATTAAGCTTGGTGAGCTAAGCTTCACTGAGCTGACTGCATAACCCCGAAATGTAATTTGACCTTGGTATAATTTGTCTGGGATGTTTATTGTATCGATTACAGGTTGAGTGTTGTCTGTTGGTAAATAAAAGTAGTGGATTAATCTTTTAAGTGGTCTTGGATGATTAAGTTGTGATACATTTTTTTCATTAGTTTCATAAAAAGTAGTTCTCCGGGTCCCGCAGTGGCCACAAAGCCCCTTTTTGTTTATATACAAACAAATGTCTTTGTAAAAGATAAAGCAGCACTATCTAACTGTAAATATATGCTCTCCTAAACCAATATTCTTTGGTGCATTTCAACACTAGATATAATATTTTTGTTGTTTATTACTTGGTGAGTTATTGAAGATATCTTATATGGGTAGACGGTAGACCTATGTCCTTGCCAGCTAGACGGTAGACATATAACAATTTTTCCCACGGGCTTTAATTCATCAAAAAAATGGGAAAGAAATGAACAATTTAAAAGTACCAATTCATGTGAGGTGATTAGATTTCCTTCCTTTTTTGGTTTACCCGATACGTGCTTAACAGCAAACTACGATTACCTTTCCAAGGAAAACAAAGCAGAGGAGAGTTTTGGGGGATTTGCTAGATCGTAGTTGCCCTTATGCTAATCTGGTGAACCAAATGATTTGTTCTAGCCATTTGATGTCTATTTTCTCACTTTTCCATAGCTCGATTATCTCTCATCTATCATCTCTGCCCTTCTCCTTCCATTGTTGTATTAGCCAGCTCTGATTAAAATTATTATTTTAGAACTGCTAACGAGCGGGCTTCAGCATAAATTCGGTCAAGCGTATATTCGATTCCGCTCGGTTTTGAAGAAAAGGCCCAATTCGACTCAGATTGATTGAACATCTTAGCGCCGCTCAAGCTCGGTTCATCCAAATATTCGGACCGGTTTGTTGAGCTCCAATTTGAGCTTAAGTCGGTTCAGCCCAATATTCTTCACACTCCGCTTGCATGTGAGCTGAAGTCGCTTCTGAAGCACTTTCGATCTTCTGTGGCATAAAATATCTTGCCCTGTCACGTTTTTTTCCTTTTTCTTAATAGTTAATACTACTAGTACTATACTAGCACCTCAATAGTCAATTCACATATAAAAATGTTTTGTAATTAAAAGAAAACGATGGTAAATACATATTTAGTTGATTTAGATATATGATATTTTCATAAAAAAAAAACACTTATGTTTGGTTTGTTATATATCTGCAAAAGTAATATCTACTTTAATATCTCAAATTGTAAATATGTACAAGTTAAAAGTAAAACAGTGAAATTAAAAGATCAAATTTTAAATCATAAAAATCTTAAATTTTATAATTTGAGCATATCATTTAGTTAATTCTTGGATTTAATATTAATTTTAGAAGTTAATTTGCATAAAATTAAATTGAAAAGATCAAATTTTGAAATATGATAATTTAATTTTAAAATTTTCTACCACACAAATGGATAGTTATAAACATTGTAAAAAAATATAACCTCCTTTCTTGTGGTCATGATGCGTGTTCAAGAGGATCTGTATCCCCCGAGTTAACTCAAATTTTGAGTTTAGATCTGGACCGTTTGATTTAAATCTACACAAATAGGGTTCCGTGCATTACACGTTAACACGCGTGGACCTGATTAGCTCAGATTTTGATCAGACAGTCGGGAGTTAAATTCAAGCGGTGCGTTAATGCATCCAATGATATTTGATCAATAAATTTAAAGGAGAAGAAGTATTTTGTTCGATATTTTCAAAGAAAATGCATTTCATAAAAAAAAAACCTATATAAATGAAGACTTCATTGTTGTGATAGATCTCTTGGTTGTAATAGTTATATTACTTGTTCTAATTTTTAAGCACTGAATATAAAGGAAATTCCCGATTTGAGTCTTCTTTCTTTTTTCATAAAAGAAATAGTCAAATAAAAAAAATTCGGAGGAGAACTCAACACGTACATATATGAAAGTATACATCATTGAGTCGACAAATATCGATACAATTTAATATAACAAGTGGAAGCTTTTTTTCTATAACATGCAAATTACAACTGTTCAATTTCTATCGCGCGTGTTGGCCCCTGAAATGGGAAATGAAATGATTCATTTGTCTAAACTCTTAAAAAATGTACGCTCTTTTGCTACGGGGTCAGAGGCTCGACCTGGAATTTCATTGATAACCCTGAAAGAACTGGTATTTTTGTAGTTTGGCTGAAGCAGTTAGGTTTTGTGATGTACGTAGTAAACTTCATCTGTTTTTTTTTTTTTTTTTTTTGTGGGCTATCAACTATTTTGAAATTTTTATAGTAGGGTTTTTATTCTTCTAATTTTTCTTAGCAATTGAGACGATTTACAAAAAGATGTGGTCATCCTCCTCCCTTTTTTTTTTTCCCTGTTTCTCTCTCTCGCTTTTTAAGGAGGGGTTAGGGTTCAGCCAGCTCAAAACCAAGTTATAGTACAATGTTCTGGACATGCATATCCTTAGTTATAGTACAACTTTCAAAATCAAGTACATTAATATCATTGATTCGCTAGGAGCGCAAATCTCTAATCATCATAAAAACCATATCTCTCGTGTTATTTACAAAATTATAAAGTAGGTCAATTGTCTAAAATTTGTGTTGATGACGATCAAAATTAACAGGATTATCTATATCGTCGTTTGACGATATTAATGATGATATCCGACATAAATTTAAAAAATATTTTTTATATTTGAGAGCTTATATATTATTTTGCATATCATAAAAAACACATTTTATTTATGATTTGAATGTCATGTACAATAGTTTAAGTATGCATAAGTACAAACATGATATTTTTCTTGTTAAAATAGAGAAAATCAACTACGATATCTCCTACTCTATATTTATGATAATCACTCTTTCTAAATAATAATTATTTTTGACAAATGCTCCTCCTCCAAACTTATGATACCACAATCAGCCTTTTACAAAAATTCAAATGTCAGTTTGCATTAAAACAAAGTCATGCGGTCTCTAAGTTGTGCGCATGCAATACCTATGTGTCAGCTAAGTATATAAAAACCAGATGACAAGAGAGAAAAACACCCACACTCATTTTCATAATTATCATCTGTATGCAATGTAATTGTCATTTGTTATCATTAGTTATATATTTTTTTTTTCTTATGATCCTTTTATCATATTTTTTTGATAGTTATTTTCCAACTAATTATCGACTCATATTAACAATACAAATATTTAAACAAACGACATTAAACAATAACAGTACAACGAAAGATAAAACGACATACACAACGTAAAATTGACATTCCATTTAGAAAAAAATTAAGCCAGTGCATCTGAGGACAACACACAAACAATGTCTACGCAACCCATAAAATCTACACAGATATTGTCCAGGTGCCAACTAACATTGAATTTTTATTTATTTTATAAATGCTAACTTAAAAAACTTCGGTTTTACGGACAACCTTTTTAAATATGTTAAAGGTCAGGTATAAGATTGTAATTATCCCTGAAAAAAAATAAGAAAAAACAATACAATTCCAAGCGAAACTGGATTCTCTTTCTCTCTCTTTAAAAATTCTCAGAACCTCTTCCTCCTTCCCAGTCTTTTCTCCCTTTGGCTTCATCTACCTCGCCAGAAGAAGAAAAAGGTCAGATGGCGCATTTTCTCACAACAGTTCATGTTTTCCTTTAAAAATCTTCTTTTGATTCTTCTATTAGTTCGCCTCTGGTCATAAAATTCGTTTCAGGTTAAGAATTTTGAGCCGTCTTTGTCAGATCGGATCCGACCATGTCTTGCACGACCCAGTTGCTCCGCCACTCCCGCAAGGTTGTTTTCATCTTTATTTTCTTCCGTCTTTTATCCCTGAATTATATTCTCTCTCTCTCGGTTAACTTGAAATTTGCCGATGTAGCAATGAATTACCATTTTGTATGTCAATTCCTAATTCTTTCGGATTCACTGTTATGACCTGCTTTCTTGTTTGGAACGATTCGTCTGGTTAGAATGATTATGGCTTTACAATTAATTTTAATTCCTGTTCCTTGCGGGGATGTGCGTTTGTGTGTTGGGGTATTGGTATATGCAGATGTAAATGTCTATTGCTAAAATTTTGCTCAATGGAGATTCAAAATTGGATAACTAATAGTCTAATAGGATCAGGAAATTTAAAAATGAACCTGTTGTTATCTTATCATCACATTAAGTATATGAAACTTGTTTAGAGATATTACCGTCATCCAAAGCTTCCAAGGAGGTAGATATCTGTTAAATTACTTTACAAGAGTTGAACGATCTATCTTATTTCATACTGGAAGCAATATACTACCACCATTATGCAGTGGTCATTGACAAGATTTTGTCGAATTGATTATTTTATTTGAATTTGTGTAGCTAAGGAGTGCTCAGAACCTTTTGGAAGTTGAGAGTGTTAGCTTAGCCCGATACTTTTCAAAAGATGCTAACACCTTCGTCAGTAGACATGGTGTGTACATATTGGTTCTGGCTGATACAACTGGACTATGCATTCTCAGTTAAAGTCTGTACTTACATACAATTTTACTCTGTTTCGTTTTTATCTATCAGAAATGTCAAGTCTCAGACCAAATGGGCTGCTTGGAAAAAGAGATAACTTATTCAGATTTACTCCAGCTCGTACTTTCAAGGTAGGTACTTCAGGAACAATATATAGAGCTTCACCTAGCCTAATTTGTCTGGAATCCCCAAATTATCCCGTTCCTTTTTCATATGTGGAGTTAAAAATGAGGAATGATGATTTTTGGCATGTTTCTGAAGGAAATGAGTAAGGCAGGGTGGAGATGATATTTTCTGTAATCTTGAGGGTTATCATGACAAGTCTATTTTTTCAGGGGCCTACTTGATTTTTTTTTTTTTTCAAATTTTGCAGGAGCAGAAATGGAATTATGATTTAGCCTTTTTCACTAATCTTATTTTTTTCCTTGTTGAATGCGATTTAGTGTTTTTGATGACTAATTTTAATTTTCAATTACATATTTTAGGTCTCTGTGAGCAGTGCAGGCAACATCACTCATTTCAGACAACCAGTTGGTCTAGGGTTCAACAAGTATGTGGCAACTTCTCATTTCTGTTTGATTTCATTAACAAATTGCAGTTATACTGATCATTTCAAATTTTTTTAGTGCACGTGTTGCTTCAGTGAGGCATTTCTCTTCATCAGGTGTGTTTCCTTTTGTTTATTTTATTTTGCATTCTTTTTCCAAACTTTTGTGTAGTTTTAACCTCATCCTCTCTCTCTAATGTTTGTATTGTATTGTTGCAGATTTACCTCCTCATCAGGAAATAGGGATGCCTTCTCTTTCTCCTACCATGACAGAGGTGTGCTATTCTTTTCTTTTATAAAGTAATCATATTTCCTACATCTGCATCATTTTCACTTTGCTAATTTTTTTATCGGGATCTTTATCAATTAAATCAGGGCAACATTGCGAAATGGTTTAAGAAGGAAGGCGACAAGCTTTCACCTGGCGAAGTTCTCTGCGAAGTCGAGACTGTGTGTTGCTTGATCTAAATTTTGATACAGTAAATGATTACAAGAGGTTTATTCTTTAAATCTGATTTTTCTATGATTTTAATCAGGACAAGGCAACAGTTGAGATGGAGTGCATGGAGGAGGGTTATCTTGCTAAGATACTACAGGGTGATGGAGCCAAAGAGATTAAAGTTGGCGAGGTAAGTTATTCTCTCGATATCCATACATCTAATTGCAATGCCAAACTATTATGTAAAGCTCTCAAGGTTTTAATATTGCATACGGGCTGGAAACCTAGAAACTCTCACATAGTACTAAAAACATGAAATATTTAGTATGGACTATATGGATTACAGACCTGTTCCTTTCAATCATCTTTTCAAAATTAACCTCCCTAGTAAGGTATTTGGAAAACTTTGGAGGAATTAATACAAGAAGAGATATGATACCTTCCATGCTTTATGAGAACAATATATTAATCAGAAACACAGACACGATAAGGTAGCGCTAAATGATTATTCTCTTGAAGCATATTTTTCCCTCTTAAATATAGATTATTGCCATAATGGTAGAAGATGAGGCAGACATCCCTAAATTCAAAGATTATCAAGTCTCCTCCTCTCCTTCTGGCCCTGCTGAGGCAAAAGCACCTGCACCGACAGAACCTGCCCCACCTAAGGAGGAGAGTCAGCCTCTTAAGGCCCCCGAACCGAAACCCGTTAAGGCTGAAGAGGCCTCTCAGAAGGGTGACCGTATTTTTGCTAGCCCTCTAGCAAGAAAATTGGCAGAGGATAATAAAGTATGCTTTTGACTGTTTGTACATTTTTATTGATATATTGGCTAATGCTGTGTTTATACAAGCTAAGATTTACATGGTCCAGATCAACCAGGTATAGTACCAAATCAGTCAGGTACCATATTTATGATGTTTCCATGCCTTCTCTTTTACCTCATAAGCACCAACTGATCAATGAAAACAGAAAAAGATAGCCGAAAAGCATATTGCAGGTCTGTCCAGTATCAAATAGGGGAAAGTCTAGTAAGGTACAATCACCAAAGTAACTGCTGTTAGCATGAAGAGTGCAAGGCGATGTTTAGCTAAATTAGGGATATAATTTGTATGTATAGGTACCACTATCAAGCTTAAAGGGTACAGGACTTGACGGCCGCATTGTGAAGGCAGATGTTGAAGATTACTTGTGTATGTTTTCTTACCCACAATCAAAAGCCGTTCTATGAAACTTTTACTTTATTTTTTGGAGAATTTATCCTATATATGCCCTAACTTAACACTGCTTTCTTTTGTGCTTTTTACTTAATGATTTCTTGTTTTCTTTTGAAGCCTCGGCAACAAAGGGGACTGCGGTGAAGGATGTGACTCCATCTTCCACACTAGATTATGCTGACCTTTCAGTTTCCCAGATACGAAAGGTCTGACTGTTCCCTCTTTAACTTTTTCTATTATCTTTTGTTGTTATTATTCTTTTCTTTTTTCCAAGTGTCACCTCACCTGACGGTCTCGAGGCAGTTTGGAACCAATTAAGATTGCTTTTGTGGGTGAGTGGAATCCAAATGTTTGGAGCCTAGAATAAGCCTTGATCTGTGGCTAAAACTTGGAGCAAACACCAAAATGTAACCAGGAAATATCAGAAAAATTGACCCAAGAGAAAATTAACAAAAATATTTGGTATGTTTACAACTGATCAATATTATCCCATGGACACCATATACAGAAGTTCTTTACATATGTGGTATACCTTTGCAGATTACGGCAGCACGGCTCTTACAATCTAAGCAAACTATCCCTCACTACTACCTGACTGTTGACAGTCGCGTTGATAATCTGATGAAGTAAGTGTTATATATACCACTATCTGCTCTAAATTAATTTTTATAGTAAGTTGTATATTAATTTAGACATTTTCTATATTTTTTTGCAGGTTGCGTGGAGAGTTGAATGCTTTGCAAGAAGCCTCTGGTGGGAAGAGGATATCTGTCAACGATCTAGTTATTAAGGTCTTTTAACACTTTATATTCCATTTATACTCAGTAATGGAACTGGTATAGATTTTTGAATAGGCACGTCGCACTAATTCAGCAAGGTGAATTCATTAGAATAATCGGTGAAGAAATTCCCAGAGTTAGGAAATTAGCAGGAAAACTAGGACTGCAAATTAATCAAACTCAAAAGAGCTGGACTAAGCTTCGAGTTTGATTGGTAATATCATCAAATCAAGCCAGCTTGAAATAGTAACACTGTTCTGAGCTTAAAATTTTGCTCGAGTTTGATTCACGTAAATCGAGCCAGCTTGATGTATGTTTTGATAGTAGCTCATCAAATTTTAACTTTTAAATCTCATCTCATCAGCTCGTCCTGCTTGCGCATGAATCATCTATGGCTCATAAGCTGGACTCAGTATTAAATTTGTGAATTCAAAGATCCAGTGCATAGAATGAATACACAGTTGAATTAACCATTAATAATATTTAAAATTTCAACACATAAGAAACATTTCAAATTATTATTTCAAAATGCACTAGTATCAATGATTTAATAAATTCATCAATATTTAATCTTCAGTCCAAATCAATATTGCAAAGTACCTAAAAATACAATAATTTAAACAATAAATAATATACCAAGATTCAATATGCAAAAGAGTCCAATCATGATTCCAATTTTTGATCCATGATCAAGTTTGAAAGACACTTCATGGTTCATGCATCAAATTGACGCTTTTGATTTACCCTCTGAAAATGGAGTTCCAGAATATGCTTCATGGCTTCATGCCGTTGTGCATCAAATTACACAAAATTGAGAATTTGTCTTTTGCATCATAAGAATGAAAGAAAAAAGAAATAATATAGTCTGAGTCTTTTCTATCTACAGCTGATAGGTTGAGAGTTCTGGCCTAAAAGAATAATAATATTCCAGCTCGTAATAGTCAAGCTCAGAATGAATGAGCTGGCCCAGCTTGAGTTCAATTTGTCGTCCCCAAGCTAAACACAATTTTTTTTTCTGTTGTTTATTGGTATCGCTCCGGTACTGACTGCTGAGGACCAACAATGACCAGTTTACAATAACTTGGATTTGATCTTGAATGTGGTATATTTATAGGCCGCTGCTTTGGCCCTCCGGAAAGTTCCCCAGTGCAACAGTTCTTGGATGAATGATTTTATCCGCCAGTGAGTCACCTAGTTTACTATATCCCTAATAAACTATCAATTTTTTATTGACATTGTGCCATAGCAACGGATAACTGAGATACTTATCCTTTGACATAAATATATTTTGGGTTTCAGGTACCACAATGTAAATATTAATGTTGCTGTGCAAACCGAGCATGGTTTGTTCGTACCTGTTGTCAAGGTATGGTTACTTATTCTTCTTTATTATTCATTTTCATACTTAAAACTAAGATCACAGGGAGGTGCAGGATAATCACGGCCCCAACAGATGATTCCAAACAAAAAATACATAAAAATAGGATTACTATGATAGAACTGCCTTATCATAATACTACTAGCAAGTGGGTTAGATAACTAAATTAAAATGTAGCACATTATTCTAAACCCTTGGAAAATTTTATTTTTATAGGATGCCGACAAGAAGGGTCTATCAGCAATAGCAGAGGAGGTGAAAGTGTTGGCTCAGAAAGCCAAGGAGAATAGCCTCAAGCCCCAAGATTATGAGGTATGCAATGGAGTTTAGAATATCCAAATATAATGAATTGGTGCATTGATATTTGCCTGTCCTTGTGGAATATCTTTTGTTTTAATTAATTAATTTGATTCTTCATCTCTCTGTGTGCGTGTTAATGCAGGGCGGGACATTTACGGTATCAAACCTGGGAGGCCCATTCGGAATAAAGCAATTCTGTGCTATTGTTAACCCTCCTCAGTGTGCCATCTTGGCTGTTGGATCTGGTACTTCTTATTTTGCTTTCTTCTCTTTTTTGGAAAGGGCATTGGGTCCCCCATACTTGTCTTGCAATTGTTAGACCTATAATAATATAAACAAATTCCAAATACAAAGAAGAATTCCAGTATTGTACCTGAGCACTAATAGTATGTAGTTCAGTAATTTTTGGGCCAACTTCTTGAATTCTCACCTGAAGCAAAATACTTCTATTTTTAATTTGGAAACAGATAACTTGTTACAATTGCATTTTATTCGCAATGAACTTGTTTTACATGTGCCTTTTTTCCATTTTCTTTTTATACCAGCTGAGAAGAGAGTGATCCCTGGTAAGGGTCCAGACCAGTTTGAGTTTGGTTCCTTCATGTCTGTCACATTGAGCTGTGACCACCGTGTCATTGATGGTACCCTCTCTCTCTCTCTCTCTCTCTCTCTCGCTCGCTCGCTCGCTCACACACACACCCACACACACAAGTATGCAATGGAGTTCTCTCTGACTAATATCTGGTGTTGATTTTACTAGGTGCTATTGGAGCCGAGTGGTTGAAGGCATTCAAGGGATACATTGAGAACCCCCAATCCATGTTGCTTTAAGCAAATTGACTTTCTTTAGATAAAAACCAATTTTTGTAGATCCTGTCTAATAAGGCTCGCTTCGGTTTTTCATTTAATTGTTCTTTTTTCCTTTATAAGTGTTTTTTTTTAAACCTTGGCAGTGGCTGCCAAGTATTTCCTTTATAAGTGTTAATGGGCATAAATACATAAGCACGGCATAGCCTGAAATTGACAACCATAGAACCAAGATTTCTGAGTCAAGACACATAAGGTGAGCCATTTTCTTTGCCAAGGTACAAATTATGTTTTTTCGATGCTCTTCTCATAAGGCAGATATATTTTTTCCTTTTCAAACTGTCTAATTTCTTTATGATTGTTTTCTTGCGTTGTGCGTTCTAATAAGTTAAATGGAGATCTAATTGGCAAGTACAGCCCTTGTATGTTTAATTGTAGTATTTCATTCTAAGATCTATCCAAGACCAGAGGCATTACTTATTAAAGTTAATGCAATTTGAGTAGTATTTTTTTATATTTAATCATTAAACATGAATGCAAACCTTATTGTTTGCTTAATTAACTTTGCATCATTGCACCATCGACGTCTTATTTAGTTTCCACATGCTCATCTTTTTCCAAGTCGAGTTCTATCAATTTACATTCCGATCAGAAAAGGTAAAGATTCTGTAAAACACGAAATAGAATTAGAGATGGGGCAGTAGCACTAGGGATGGTAATGGGCTGAGCCCACAGGTATTTTACTAAGCCCATATCTAGCTCGTCTGATAAAAATTTATGCTTGACCTGCTTGATCCAAATTGATGGGCCTGAAAATCTATGCCCGGCCTGTCCATGGGTCTTTCCTCCATGCCTGTGCCTACTTGTCCATGCCCATGGGCTGCCTTACTCGCCTATACCCGCTGGCCTGCCCCAACCACACCAAAATACCAAAGACAGTAATTAACTAATTATGCAATTTAATCCAAAAAATAAACAGAATAAATAGATTATACAGTACTTGGTTCCTTAACAACAACTTACATATCTTACAATAAATAATATAGTTTAACATTAAATCAAAACAACACAACAAACAATATAGTATAACACCGAATCAAAACAACACAATAAACAAGTGAACAACAACAACAAAATAATACATAATTTAAAACAAATAACAAATAGCAAAATGACAGTCCTGAATCACTACTCGCCTAATTCTTCTATTGCTCCGACCTTCATAATTTAACACAATCAACATAATGAAGAGGTTAAGCTATCTTGGGAACTATTTTATTTATATAAGAATGACCAAAGGGTTGACTTACTAGATGTATTTTGGGGAGTTAAAGTTCTGTTCAATATTGTTCAATTATGCATTTCTCAAATGAATATGGAGATTTCAAGTTTCAGTGATATATATACTTCTGAAAATTATGTGCATATATAGATGTATAGTGTAATTAAACTAGACTTAATAATATTACTTTTGATGGTGAATCAAGATTAATCAATGTTTTAGGCTTGGCATGCGGAGGATTAAATAAAAATGCAGGATTACTTTAAACAAGATAAATTTAGTTATAAGCGTAAATTAAACTAAGAATTTTGAAAATCAGAATATATCTATTTATTCTATATTAGGTAATATCGTACTTAACAAATTTAAACCGTAGTACCTAAGAGATTCATATTATATAGGGAGTATATAAGAAAATAAATGCAAAGTTGTATGCTCCTTTTCACTATAAAAAAAGAAGAAGAAGAGTTACCTCAAGATCTTCATCTCCATCATCACAATATGTCTTAAATGGATTCCCCTCTCCCAAATCTGAAAAAAAAGACAAGTACGAGTTAAATTAAAATCAGCCCTATACAATATAATTAAATGGAAATATGAGCATATTAAATGGAAATCAGCCCTATACGATATTATACCTTCGAAAAGAAGAGTCTCAATTGATATTATTGAAGTAAATGACACAAATTTCAGCACTTATCATCCTCATATTGCTGCCTTTAATAAAAATTATCTCACTTTTACCACAAATTAAGAAAAACCATGAAAATGGTCTCCCTTATACTACAAATTAAGAAACAATGAACAAATACTTAAAATATGTTTGATAAACTTCTTTGTAAGATAACAAGAACAATAGAATGTATATCCTAATTGTTTTTCAAATTATCTGATAAATTATCCAAAAGAAATTAGGGTATTTTAGTCGTGTGTACAAAAGAAGGTAAAACAATAGCCGAAAACTGGTGTGGACATGTATTCTCTAACCTCTTCTTTTCTTGTGCGCATGTGCGTGTTGGTTTATATGGTGGTTGGGGGGTATGGCCCTTAAATTTCTAGTTTCAGATAAAGAATTCATTACCATTGGCTTCACAAATGCAACTGGTAAGTATAGTGCAAATGGCAGTTCATATATTGTGAAATGAGCATACATCTAAAATGTGTATTCTAAAAATAAAAGGGTTAAATTGGAATTGTTCCTTTCTAATTTCAGAAACTGACAAACAAATTGAGACATAATTTTGGCATTACCTAGAATAATTCCTTGAGCAGTTGAGCACCTCTGTAGTAAGAACCAGTTAAAGTTCTAAATCCTCTATGGTGGTCGGTGCCTCGGTGGGGCGTGACTGCCGCGCTGAGTGAGGTGAGTGAAAGAGACGACTGCCTCTAAATTCTAAAACCCTAAACAGAAAATGTATTAAAAATAACAAGGCCAACTTCTGTTGTATTAAAATATAGGTCCAATGAGCTGCCTGTGGGCTTCGGTTTAAGCCCAGACCTGACCTGACCCATCATAGCGCCGGGCTGACCAGGTAAAAGGCGGGCCGGGCGGGTATGACCAGGCCTCCGAGCCAATTGGGCTTTTTTGTCATAGCACACTTGACTAGAAAAAAAATATTTATAGGACTGGCTACTCAAAGGTCGAGAGTTTGAGTTTTGCTCACGACTTTACAGCCTCTACAGAGATTTAAAAAAATAATAAGAATTATAATTTACATCGCATATCTGATCGAAAGTAGAGACGACGAAGGAGACGAATTCACTTTGCACAACTTTTCTTCCTCGAAATCCCACTGCAAAATCCCTGCCAAAACCATGGAATTTGATGAGAATCATATTGAACTGTGTGAATAGACGGGAAGACCCTTCCTAAATGTTTGTTCCAATCGACAATTTGAGCACATACCGCCTTCTTGTTTTCTCTGACGAGGAAGTAACAACTCCGCTTCCGTTCTTCCTCTTATTTACGGTAAAAATTCCTTTTTTTGTTTTCTTTCTCTTACAAATTAAAACCCTAGAAACTGGTTTTGATGACAGTATCTGTATATTCAAAGAAATTCTAGTATAATTATAAAATCTCTAAGAATGAATTCGTTTCGTGATAAGTAGCAAGGTGATTGTTAAATTCCAATTCAAAATCATGTCTATTCTATTCATTTCTCATATATTCCGTTGAGTTCTCATTTTTTTACTAATAATCTATTTCATCAAATAAATTCAAAAATCTTAACCTCAAGTGTTCAACATGGATACATCGATAGAAAATGAAAGAATTGAATATATATTTATATATCTATATATAATTTTATTTTATATAATTATCCGTTACTCAACGGATACGAAATAGCCTTTACCCGTACCCATACCTATTTAGCTAACGAAAAAAATTCCTTATCTATACCCATATCCAATAAGTTAACGAAAAAAAACTCTTACCTATACTCGTCTTATCGAATGCGATACGGATAGAGTAAACGGTTAAAAGGGTGCCATTGACACCCCTAGTTCCGATCAAAGTATTAATGCGAGACCGAGTACTGTTCTATAAATCTATAAATAAATATTTGGCATGTGACTCATTTCTTTGTATAAATATATACAGTTATAAATACTTCTGGAATGTGTAACAAATTATCTTATTTATGTCCGTTTAAAGTACTTTCATATGCAAATGCAGTATAATAATACTCAGTTAAATTTAAAAGGAGGTTAGATATTTCCAATCCAACTCCAACCAATGCATGCGTGCCGGGACGGAGCCAAGTCCTCACAAAAAAACAAATCAACAATATATTTCTATTTTATGCCTTTTTAAAAAAAAATATAGAAAAGTATACTTAAGTTTCAAAAGAATTATAAAATTTTGCATACCTTTCAACTTTTTTTCCAAAAAATACTTCTATTTTTATATTTTTGTCAGAAAAATTATAAAAATATATTTAATATCTAAAATAGTAACAAAATTAAGTCATCCAATTTCTTTTGCCTCGTCATGGTGGCTACGCCCAGATACTATGATATCGCTCGGCGTTTGCACATTTACCAGTATTGTTGCGCTGAGTATGAAGTTGTCCGATTAAATATTAAACATTTTAAATTGGAATTAGAACCAACCTACTATTTTTTTTATTAGAATCCCGTAGGCTTTGATTGAATGTAAAAGTTCTTACAATCCTAGAATTAACTATTACAACCCTTATCAATCTAAGAAGGGACTCCTACTGCAAACTAAATTACCAAAATAAAAGAAACTCCTAAAGTTAACTATTTCTACAACTTGGAAAGAAGGAAATTTACCAGTAAAACTAAATCTACCCGTGCAGGAAGAAAACAATTCTTGTCCTTGGATCTCACACACTTCATACGTTATGTGTATGTCCATTTTCACACTGACGTGCTGTCACAAATACCTCCCTGTTGATCTCACTTCTTAATTTCATCTGTTGCATGAAGGTTGGGCTTGGGATACCCGTAAAACACTTCTTGCTTGTTCTTGCCCAATTTGCCAGACGATGCGCTTCACTGATTATCTCACGCCCTATGTACTGTATCTCGACCTTATGTAGTAATTGTTGGTAACTCTGGATGCACTGTGCCACCGTACGTGCCGCTTGCCAGTGTGGTATTTCCTTCACATTGTTTTTTTCTATTGCTGTTACCAAGTTCTTGCAATCCGAGAAAAGGACGAACTTCCTCTGTGTCAGCCCCTGCTGGCATACATGCGTAAGAGCCCAGTGGACTGCCACAACCTCCGCTTCAAAGGGGTTGTTTGCTCGAAATAGAGCTGCATGCGCCAGTAAGAGTGACCCATTTTCACTGAACACAAGAACCCCCATACCCGCATCCCCGGCTTGTTCCCATGAACCATCTATCAAGACAATACTTCTTTGACCCGGCACCTGCACACATCTGTTGCCTGTACCTTGTCTCGGCTTAGGACGACTTTCCATTTGCATACACATCGCCTGTTTCAATATTACCTCTGGTGGGGTTTTCTTTCCTTGAAACATCTCAACATTTCTTGCCTTCCACAAGCACCACATTAAATTGCAGACAAGTGATATTTGCTTACCATCTAAAGCATTGGCCAATGTCAGTAGCGCATTTGGGAGTTGTAATGGTAGCGCCTGCACCCTTAGCGCCAACGGAGAGGCAAACCAAGTTACTCTTGCTACTGGACAGAAGAATAAGGTATGCATAGTGAATTCATTTTCGGTCGCGCATCTCAGGCATCGTGACCGAATTCTAGGTATTATGTTATGTAGTTCTCCCATAGTCGGAATACCATCATGTAAAGCCCTCCAAATAAACATTTTAACCCTCGGTATTACATCTTGCCATGTCCAAATCAGCGACCATAGCTGCATCAGTTCAGGGCTGTATGTCGGGGTCACCACCTGCCTCGTTTGAAGAATCTCGTATCCTTCTTTGGTTGAGTATCTACCTATCTTCCTATGTTGCCAAATCAGTCTGTCCTGTAACAAGGAGTCCTCCAGCAATATCTTTTCGGACCGCTCAATACACTGCCATGCTGTGGGTCCCATAAGACTTTCGATTTGTTCCCCTTTCCATTGCCTGCCGTATCGATCGTACAATTCCCGGACTACTGTATCTCTCTGGTCATTGGAATAAACCCGTTTAGGGGTCCATCCATCATACCATGGTTCATTTACTGCCTTGATTTTATCTCCTTTCTCCACCTGCCACTTAATCTCTGCTTTAAAAAATCTTTTTAGCTTTTGCACCGTTTGCCATAGTTTACTAGCTCCAGCCGTTCTTTTTGTACCCCATAATCCCCCTTTTGGGCAATATTTTGCTTTCACAACTGAAACCTATAATCTATCACTATCTGATGCTAATTGCCACACAATCTTCAACACCAGAGCCTCATTAAACATTTTCATGTCCCTAATTCCTAACCCTCCTTTCTCAAGTGGCTGACACAGCTTGTTCCATGCAATCAAGGACAGATATCTGTTTTTATCAATCTTACCCCAATAAAATTTTCGCATCAGGGCCGTGAGTTCATTTAAGGTTCTGGTTTGAAGCATAGCTATGGTCATGTAGTAAACATGTATCGAGGCAAATACCGATTTGAGTAGAGTGAGCCTCCCCGCATGTGACAGTAAGTTAGTTTTCCATCTCGCTAGCCGTGTTGTCGTTTTCTCCATTAGAATTGCGCGGGTCAGTTGTTGTTGCGACCCCCTCGTGCTCGATGATTACACCCAGATATTTCTCTCCTTCCTCTGCCTATTGTGCCCCCAACTTGGCAAGTATCGAATGTATTACCTCGCTGTCACAGGCCTTGCTGAACCAAACTCGCGATTTAGATGGGTTAACTGCCAGGCCCGAAGCACTTGCAAAACTTTCCATGATTTTCTTATATTTTACCGCCTCCACACGGGTGGCCTGACCTAATAGCATTAAATCGTCGGCATACATAACACTAGTGAGTTGTGGGGCTGTTTTGGCAAGACTGATTCCAGTGATGGTTTTCGCTTGGAGGGCCATCTGAATGTGTTTTGTCAGGAATTCCATTGAGAGTATGAAGAGGTAGGGAGATAGAGGACATCCCTGCCGGAGGCCTCTAGTCGGTGTTATGAAACCATCGCCTTTCTCATTAAGCCGGATAGTCACCTTGCTCAAAGCCATGGCTGACATGATGATAGTGACTATTTTTTCCAGTATCTTGACTGCCTCCATAACACACTTGACAAAGTGCCATCTTACGGTATCGAATGCCTTGCTGATATCGGCCTTGAGTAAGAAAGCTTTTTCCTTGTAGGAGGAGGATTAAAAGGAGTGTATTACTTCCCTCATGCGGATGGTGTTGTCCGCAATCGAACGTCCTTTGAGGAAGGATGTTTGATTCTTGGAAATGATCTGTTCCATTTGAGGTTGTAATCTTATGGCAAGAATTTTCATGAGCAAGCGGTATATGACATTGCCAATAGTCAGAGGTCTAAAATCCTTTGGAGTTGTAGGCCCTTCTTTTTTTGGTAGCAAGATCATATTGCTGGCAAGCCATTCTTTCGGCATCCTTCCTGTTACAAATACCTTCTGTATCGCTTTTGTGACATCACCTTTCACCATCTCCCAGTTAGCTTGTAGAAAACGTGCCGTTATCCCATCCGGGCCCGGCGCCTTATCAGGCCCCATGGAGAACAACACCTCTCTTATCTGTTTTTCGGTTGGTATTGCTGCCAGGCTAACTTGCATGGTATCGGGGATTTTTGCATACGCCAATTGTTCGCATGTTGCCATGTACTCCACCGGATTAGATTGCACCCCCCATTGTCTGTACAGTAAATGTTTTTGAAATATTGTACAAACATTCTCCTTATCTGTGCCTCTTCCGTGATGATTTCACTGTCCCCATTTTCAATCCGTGTGATTAGGTTGTGTCTTCTTCTCTGCGTAGCCACCACATGGAAAAAGTCGTATTTCAATCCCCCTCTACTTGCCATTGGATACGAGCCCGTTGGCGCCAATACTCTTGTAACTCATCTTCTGTCTTATTATATTCTTGTAACAGTGATTGCTCATACTCATGGTTTTGGATTGTGGGATGTAGAGTTTGGTGGTTGTGGATAAGCTGTTGGATGTTTTTTAGGCGGTTCTGTGGTGATGGATGGGTACCAGCCCAGTGGCTGATTTGTGTTTGCAGGATGGCTATTTTCTGGGACAGATCCATATTTCCATCTTGGGACCAGTTTGTTTGACATACTTGTTGAAAGTCCTCTTCCCTCATCCACCAATTTTCAAATCTGAAGGTTTGTTTGTGGTAGGGCTTCTCATGGGTGCGCAATAATATAGGTGCATGGTCACTGTGGATTCTCGATAAGTGGTTGACGTAGGCTTGCGGAAAGGTTTGGGTCCATTGAACTGTTGCTAGTGCTCGGTCTAAGCGCTCAAATATTGCATTTGAGGCATTTTGTTTGTTCGTCCAAGTGTATCTGCATTAAGATTGCATTTGCCTTTGAATCCCAAGTCCACCAAACCCGATTCGAAAATAAATTTTCCAAATTCACGGCTATATGCATTAAGATTCGGATTGCCTCCCACTTTTTCACGTTGTGTGATTATCGCATTAAAGTCAACCATTTTTGCCGATGTGCGACACCATTTTTGCCTACTATTAATTTAAGTGCCGATGTGCGACACCATTTTTGCCTAATATAGAAAATACGGGCCTCCAGTCGGGATGGGCCAAGGGAAACCGATCCGATTCATCGATTGTTCACACACAATACAGGCCCTGAGATTCGAATGGAGAAAATATTGATGTTGAATCTGTCAAGTCCAGAGGTTTTTCCTCTTCCTCTTCGTTTCTGCGCACACTAATAAACCCCACGGGAGAGAATAGCAGCTGAAGGCGATGGCTCTGGCGCGATGCGGCCGCGACACACTCCGGCGCTCCATAAATGCCTCCGCCGCAACTAGGTGCGATCGCATCACAAACCCTGTGTTGTTCTCTGGGCATGGTCTTCGCTTTCGCAAACTGGAAGTCATCCTAACTACGGTACGCCCAATTTACCCTGATTTAGATCCCTTCTCATTTTCTTTTCTTGTCCAATTATTAGCTTGTGAACTCCATTCAATTGTGACAATTGGTTTATGAAAATGGACAGACAATAGATAAATTGGGAAAAGCTGGAGAGACAGTGAGCGTTGCGCCAGGGTATTTTCGCAATCACCTCATGCCCAAATTGCTGGCGGTGCCTAATATTGACAAGTACGCCTTCTTAATCAGAGAGCAGCGCAAGGTTGTTCTTGTTCTTCTTCTTCTTCTTCTTATCATTTTCATTGAGTCATTATTTCTATTTTTTTTCATTGCTAGAGTTTTATATTTTTTTTCTGGGTCAATTTTTTGTTTGTCTTGTGGTTTCTGGGGGTTCATTGCTTTGGGGCTTAATTATTTCTTTGAATTCAGTTCTGGCAGAAAATAGCAATCTAATATTTTTCCTTTTGTTTTTATTTATTTATTATTTCTGTACTGGACAGCTATACCAAAAAGAGGAAGAGGAAGATAACACAGTGAAAGACACAAAGGCAGATGATGCTGCAAAGGTTATTTATCTACACCCTCAAATTCCCTCTGACTATAAAAAATCTGATATCATTAATTTTGCTTTGTTTCATTGATCTTTCTTCTTCTAATTTGTACTAGTGTTCTCACTCCTTCAAGTTAACCGAGGAATTTCTTAACCACGGGTTTTATTTTTATATGTATCTGGTTTAACTTTGTTTAATAGGAACAAGAAGCGAAAATTAAAGAATATCAGATGGCGGCAAAGATCCTTGATAATGCTCGCCTGGTCAGCATACTCATTACAAGATTGATTACATTTCTTCTAAGAATTCTTACATATGCAAGTGAATACCATTAATCCTATTAAACCATGAACCATAGGTTTTGAGGAGGTATATTAAGGTCGACAATGAAATACGAGATCCTGTAACCAAAGAAGAGGTCGTGACTGAGGTACTTCTCTTTGATTCTAATGTCTTTTTGGGAGGGTGATTTGCAAAATCCATATTTAACTATATCTACATACATAGGGGATTTATAACTTTGCTTTGGTATATTGTTAAGAGGGGTGACTATATTGATGAGAAAGGTTGTTAAAATGATATCACAATGAATTCAAGAATCGTGTGGGTTCAAATAAGAGTATATAAACAGTGTATTGTATAAATAGGACTGCCTAATTTTGGCCCTTTAATTGTTGCACCTGGCTCAATCTTAGATTCCTTTTTTTGTTGCTTCACTTAGCCAGCTTAACTATTGCATTTGATTTGGGTCAGACATCTTAAAACTGGTTGTGGTTGAAATACCCTCTGAATTGTTGTTATTGGTTTAAGTGGGTTCTTAATCAGCTAGCAGATAAATGGTGCATTGCGTCATCTTTCAGACAACCAAAAAGTTGAATTTTTTTACAGATGTGGTAAATTTGAAGATGTTATACATTGGGCTGATATAGAAATTAAAAATAGAAAATTTGTGATCTTAGAGTGTGACATTAGCATTTTTAGGTCTTAACTCAACCGGCATGTTAACTGAACCAATGCGAAATGTCATATGCGGGTTGATCAACACGTGTTTTTGGCACCCACAAAGTTCAGTTGTCTGATTGAACCAAGTGCAACTAACTAACTTCATGTCTGGCTTCCCTCATTACATCTATTCAAGTAGAGAAAAGGGTGTAGAAGACCTGAAGACTATAAAATAATTGTTGTTGGCTTCTTGGTTACACTTTCATGTAAATAAAATTTTTTTTTATTATCCTTGTTAAATCTGTTTTTATGTTTCTGATAACCTTGCTCTCTTAAGGTGGCAAGGCAGTTAATGGTGAATATAAAACCAGAGAACTTGCACCTGCCAAACCCGCTCGATTCTCTGGGCGAGTATGAGGTGCCTCTTCGATTGCCAAGAGATATACCCCGCCCTGAAGGAAAGATACAGTGGACATTAAATGTGAAGATCAGGAGAAAATAAAATGTATTTTAGCCAGCACAAGAGATTTATTGTTTTCCTGTAGCATTTTTTTATTATGCCGTCAGAAATTTTGAACTCTATTACTGGGACTGTTTTGGGGAGAACAAGAAACCTTTAAACTATCAAGCTCTTCTATCCATTTGACCCATGTACGTTGATTTAGAAATAAAAGAGAGTAGTAATGTGTTCATTCAACTTTTTGTCTGCCTTTTAATAGCGCGGTGTATTGCGTAAGAAAATGGCTTCTTACTCTTCTATATGTTTTTCTCGCCTTGATTCTACTACATTTAGTTGACTCTTCTTTTTTGAAAAAGTGGGATCAAGCCCACTGATTTCATTAAGAAATCAGAAATTGTCATACTGTTGCAATCTCCAAACATCTGGAGAATTGAACAGGCACATAATACCAGAACCAAAAGAAACAAAGCCAACAGAGGCAACAACATACCATCCTAAAGCATCAAACAAAAAGCTCAGATATACCCAAAAGAGCTGAAATTAACAAGCACACATACTACCCTAGCACTACATCTTAATCAATAAAAGTGTCAAGGGATCCTATGTCAAGCATAATGATCGAATCTTGGAGCACGAGTGGCTCCTCTGCCCCTAATGTCTCGTATGCTGCCCCTAAAAGAGTCAAATCCTGACAAGACATGGACATAACATCTAAAGGCAAAATTAGTGAGAAATGTAAAAGCAAAGAACCATTGAGTGTAGAACATCTAAAAGAAGCCAAAGCTATAATTTTGAAACCCACCGGCTGCAAGAAGGGGATGGAACAAGATTGAAAACACAATTTATTTCTCTCTAACCAAATGGTCCAAAGGACAGCACCTCTGACAAGTTCAACCATTGGTTTATCCTTGGAAGGAATAGGAGCATCAATAAACCATATGTCATTCATATCCAAACCCTCAAAAATAAAATTATTATGAGAAGCAATTCACTGCCATATTTGATTTGTAAAAGGACAGCACACAAATAATACATTTAAATCACTTTTTTTTTATACTTCAGATATGCATGATGATGTTCGCTTAATTTTTTATACACTACAATATTTTTGTGTTTCCTCCCAGGCTCAGGAGTCATAAGCCTTACAGAGAATCAATCAAAATCTCGACCGTCGCTGAGGGGGGTCCGGATCCCGTAAAGTAACTCAATCTTTGGGTTTTGAATCGAGACTGTCCGATTCGAATTCGTTGCTCGAGATTGTCTCGGGATTCGAATTCGTCGTCGGAATATGTGCACTCACTTCGCGGAAAGATTTTCGCAGATTTGAATTGGACGGTCCCGATCTAAAACCCAAAAGTTGGGTTACTTCACTGGATCCGAATGAGGGTGGACTAGGAAGTGCTGGCAACTGTACTGTGAAATACATACCAAGAAAGGGAATGGACTCTTGCTGCTTTTCTCTAAGAAAAGCAGGGCTCTGCTTTTCCGATCTCAACCATTCAAATTCGTTGAGATTTGTGCATAAAAAAGTTTCTTTATCGAGATACGCAAATAAAAAATTTTGAATAGTTGAAATCAGAAAAACAGAACCCTACTTTTCTTAGAGAAAAGCAACAGAGTCGGATCCCCAAGAAAGAGTATTAGTTTTTGAGGAAAAGAAAGAGTAGTTTTAGCTTGTAAGCACATTGTTTGGTACAAGCATGTTCTGGCACACACATGGTACAGTGATGTGCTAATTCTTTCAAACTAAATTGTTGCGGAACATCTCAATCAAATCCAAAAACACCTAAATAAATTTGCAAAAAGTGGGAAACAAAGGACAAATGAGAAATTAATGTGTCATTCCACAGGTGGGATACAACTAAAGATAGTCCACACTGGTATCTAAAAGAATAATAAAGCAATCTCAGGCAGACTTGATAGCCTGAGATGCGACAAATGGATGTCCCCGAAGAAATTATCAGATAGAAGTACATGCACACAAAAATCCTAGAGCTACAGTTATCAAATAATGTCAATTTATGAATTAAATAGACAAAAAACAAGAAAGTTAATGGTGGCATCAGCTCAAGTCAAGAACATCAGCGCCAGCAAGAGCAGCATGAATGCGAGTATTTTACAGTTTGCCAGTACCAAGGATGATGCTGCTGCAAGAGAACCATGAGGTACTTGTTGCCTGAAATTTATTTAAAAAATTTAATACACAAATGTTCTTTCTTTTTTATGGTACAACAGTCCTATCTGTTTCTATTACTAGAAACACCGGTATCCATATAAATGGCATACTTTTAAAATGGAAAACACATAGAGCTCGTGTTGCGTCTTTCAATCAACATAATTTTCTTCAGAGACATTTGTGTAACAAGCAAAACTTGCGCAAAATTTTGCAGGGGCAATGTGTGCAAAAGAACCAGGATGACAAATAGGAAATCTAGACAACAACAGAAGAACACTACATGCAAATGCTTCCTTCCATATTTGAATAAAAGAATATGTACTATACCCTTCCTTTCCAATTGCTCGGGAAATTACCTAAACTACTCTCCTCTCTCTCCCTCTCGACTCCCCTGCCTCCCAGGCTTGCCCAATAAACAAGTGAGAATAAGGAATACTTCTGGCAAGTTGAAAAAAATTAATATAACTTTCTACCCTAGAATCTTACTTTTGTTTGTCTTTGAGAAGGCCACAATAGAGGATATTGCCAGGAGCAACCATCTCAGTTACATTATATCCACTCGGGTCAAGGACATTTATGTAAACTTCTTGTCCTAAATACCATGTGTCCAGGTTTTCTACACGCAAGTTCCATATTCCAACATTGTCTAGTGACACCATAATAGCAGTCCATGCACCAGGGAAAACCTATAAATATACACACATCGACAAAACTTAAATTCATGTTTTCATAATTTTATATCACAAGAAAGTGTAGCTATACATAGGAGTCAAAATTAATCTGTTGATGTAATTTTATACTTAACAATCAAACAGCATTATTTTAAGAATGTATTGCCAAAAAGTCTAAGAAACATTCAAAAATGACCAGTGAGACTGACAGAGAAACCAACAAATCGAGTAAACAGAGAAGTACCTGAATTGTACACCGAGAGACACCATCCCATTTGTTATATGTGCCTCTACTATTCTCAGTCCACACCCCATAATCCATTCTAAAATTGCAAAAAAATGTACATATAAGTAAAAGAGAACAGTGGAAAAAAGATTCGTAAACAAATTTATTGCCATAAACAACTGCTTAAAAGAGCAGAACATCTTTTGCACATACCCAACAACAAAGAAGGCGTATCCATCCAGGTGATAAGTCTGAACAACTGTATTGTTATTCTGAAAAACGATTTCCATGAAGCCCTTATATGTCGCATTAATTATGGAAGAGCTCATTTTCGGTGGTCCACTAGTTGGACCAGTCGGGAAATCGGCTGTATACACGCCTGCCTTGTCATACAAATCGGCAAGTCTCAATGGTGTCTCAGGCGGTACATAAGAGACCCCATTCAGTGTGGTACGTAGTTTACCGTTGATTTTTACTGGTGGTAAGTTTTGTAGTACATAGACTTGAGTTACATTAATTTGCCCATAATGGAATGAGCCTTGTGGATTTGGTCGAGCAGCACCAGTACTGACATTTGTCCTGTAACAACATATCAAATAAGAAACAAGTATATCACAGATTGTACTAGCTCGTGAAATAAGAACAAATGATAACTTTTATAATCGTCACCTACCTAAGTTATGATATCAGACTGCAAGTTTCCTATGTGTATATGTCTAGTATGAAAATGACATAATGAGAAATAAAGAAAATTAGAATCTTGCATAACACCAGAAAGCAGAAAATTTGACAGTTTCTTTTATACATGGCCCCTCCAATATAATGCAATGATTACAATTTGACCCAACAGTAGTAGACTTAAAAAGGTACAACGCCAGCGAAGATGATCAATAAGCAAATTATTTGCAAAGGACACATGTAATCCAGAAAAAGAACAAAAAGGGTTTCTCATGCACCTGATAGATCGGGCCTGGTTCATGGACCAGGTCTTGTCGTATACATCATTGGGCCCTTCAGGAAGAGGTCCCGAAGCCTTCCCTTTTGAATTTGAATAATGCAGAACACCAACACCTGTTACCCGATCCCACACCGAATCATTAACAAAACGAGCACTGGCTACAATGTAATAATCGCTGCTTGCATTTTGGTCCATGGTGACAAGAAAAGAGTATGACTGGCCCACATGTATGTCTAGATTAGTGTAATTTTGTTGTACAGTATAGGTGCCTTCAGTTTCCGCCATGAGGAGGTTATGGCCTTGTATCCGAAAGTTAAGGCTAGTTGAGATACCCACATTGTGTACGCGGAAGCGATATGTCTTGCCTGAAATTGGGATCAGTCAGAGCAGGAAGAAACAACTTTTTGTTTGGCTAGCTTGATAATAGTTGTGACAAACACTAAATAAAATTGCAACATTCAATGTTTAAGGAAAAAATTTCTTTTACGTACCTGGCTCAACATTGATTGTTTCATAGTCGATACCAGATGGTACAAGGGAGGTGTTGTACTGGTACGGTCCTTTCCCATTTATTAGGACGCCATCAGGTACACCAAGTGCCTTTCCATCATCTAACAGCTTCCTCAAATCCTATAGAAAGGAAGAAAAGTATTCTTTCATAATTTACAAGTTTATATAAATAAAACTTTCTAGGAATCTACTTAACAAAAAGCTTTCTCATACCGTGTGGTTCTTTTTGTACCAGTCCCCCATGAAGAGTGTAAAATCTCCATCTGGCGTGCCAAAAGGCACTGAAATGACAGCCCGATTATTTACAGTTATGCCCCCGTACCCCCCAGCCGCTCTCTGGAAGTTGAGTGAGGGAAAATAGAAGAAACTTCCAATTTGATCCTTGACTTGAAATTGGTATGTCCAGTTCCAGCCAGATGGAATGGGGCAATTCGTCCCTAAAACCCCATCTTGCCAACAATTTTTCCTCATTTGGATTCCATCCCTGATTTGCAAATTTTGAAGAAACCCAGATAAATTTAGAAATTTCAAAAAAAAAAAAAAGTTCCCCTTTTTAAGAGATGAACAAGTGAAGAATATAACTTTAGCCTTACCAAGTAATCAGTAAAGGCTCGTCCAAGCTATTCAATACATTAACCACCACATTGTAGTTGGTAGTTACATTCATCACCGGGCCTGGGAATTTCTTGTTAATTGCTATCACCTATTATAAATCCAGCCATAAATTTAATTAAGCTAGGTACAAAGTTGAAAACTTAAGAAAGCTTTTAGCGGGATAAATTAAAAAACCAAAAAACAATATTCCTCTTACAATTAAAACCATACAGCGTCAACTTTCAATTTGATGCTAAAATCGAGTTAAGTATGCTTCTCTTAACAGTTTTATTTTCGTATTAGTATAGGTGTATAGCAGAATTCTTTTTATTTATAAAAAAAACTTTAGCTATGCGAAAGTTCAACGCGAAAGTTCAATACTAAATAAAGTTTAAATTGAAACTATGAACAGAAATCTCTACTTATACTAGGATACACATATGAACATTTCATTATTTTTGTCAGAAAAAGGTTAATAAGAACCAGAAACAACTTTTTTTTTTTTAAGAGAACCAGAAACAACTGGAGATTACCTTTTGAGGGACACCGAGAGGGGAAGCGGTAATGTAGGAGACATCCCAATTGAAGTAAGCGAAGGGATCAGCGGCATTTGACTGCCACGTCAGCACCGCCGTCGTCAGAACTGCCGCCAACACAACCCGCCATGTCAGCATCGGGCCTCTTTCAGCCCAAAAAGAGAAGACAAGATAATGTAGCTGTACCGGGACTCCGCTAATAGTGTACCTCTTTTCTTTATTTGCTCTCTCGGCTAGCTTTTTTAATTTTTAGCACATTATACTAGAAAAAATTGATTGGTCTATCAGAGAGCTTTCACCCTTTTGAATCCAGAGCAGCAGCTGCTAATAGTCTCTCTCTCTATTCTCTCTCTCTGTCAGTCTGAGTATTGTGGTGGGTTTGGTAGGGTTTTAAGAAGAGGTAGTGGTGTGTGTATGAAAAACAGAGCAAGGCCGAATAATAAATAAAGTGGTCAAAGATGCAATTTTGGACAGCTTGATCTCTTTCCTTTTTCAGGGCTCTGCTCCGTGGGTCCGGATCCCCTAAAGTAACCCAATATTTGGGTTTTGGATCGAGACCATCCAATTAGAATTCGTCGCTCAAGATTGTCTCGGGATTCGAATTCTTCGTCGGGATGTGTGCGCTCACTTCGCGGATGGATTTTCTCGGATTCAAATCAGACGGTCCCGATCTAAAACCCAAAAATTGGGTTACTTCACTGGATCAGAACTCCTGCTGCGTCGGATGCATAAATACGAAATAGGAATGTATAAATTACGCCGTGCCCCTTGGCCTTTTGATTTTTTAAGGTAGCACCTCCTTAAAAGTTGCTTCTCATAGTACAGAACAACAAATGGGAATTACTAATTGGCCAGAAAATTCCATAAACAGAAAATGTACCCCTAATATTTCTGCATTTTAAGCATTATGTATTCCTTATGAGGTCCTTTTTACATAATTTATTAAAAAAATTCTGTTTTGAATCTGAGAATTAGCACAAAAGAATTATATTAATTTAATCTTTTAGAAAATCAATGGCCAAAAATCATTTAGACACGATTTTTGCTAAAAAATTTGGTCATTAACATAATGTCTCATTTATTAACATAGGTAATTTTTATTGATGTCAGTTTATATGAAAATGTAAAAGAAAATGTTCTTTTATAACTTCTTTTCTTGATAAAAGATACAACAAACATAAATTTTTTCATGCCAATTGAGGGAAATTATAATTTGGCAAGGGTCACTAGAGGTGAGTTCTTAAGAATTATTTTTATTTGAAGGACACTATAGTAAGATTTCCACCGCGAAGCGCGTGCCATCGATTGAACTTCGCACAGAACGGGATCGCTATTCATTCAGAAATAAAAACAGGATCAGTACTGTACTGTTCAGCCGAAGAAAAAAAAAGAATTCATATCCTCTGTAATACTCGAGAAAATACGATGAGGTCTCAGTCGTCAGATTTAATTTTACACGAATCTCAAAGCACAAATAATACTGCCCCTCCAATCACCCGAATAGACACCGGCTGAGAGTAAATCCGGACCGTAAAGTGATTTACTGTTCTATACAATATTACAGAGGATACGGGTCCAAAAAAAAGGCACCGTTTCGGCGTCCCATCAAGACACTTGGCTCTTTTTCAGTGGTGCATTGAGGTGTTTCGTGATATCGCACGGACAGTTGATTTGATCTCATTATCCTGATAAATCAAAGCACAGCAAGTCGAGCACATGCAGCGCCACCGCGGCACGCGTTTTGATTTTATTTCTGTGTTTCCCTCGACTGTGTCCACAATGGGCGCATTTTTCGGCTTGGGCGCATATTTGACGCCGTAGTTACGATGATAATGCAAGTGCGATTGCAACTGTCCGGAAATTCGGATCGAACACATAAAGCTCGATATAATATTTTAGTTTTTGATTTTTTTAACAAAAAATGTATATTTTTTGTTATTAAAGTATAATGATGGTAGCAATGTGGATTTAGATACAATAAAATTAAAGAAGAATTTATTATAATAAAAGATTTCAAGAAATAATATATGAAAAACATAATAGTATTAATCTTTTCACGACGGTTTAAATGTTTTTATTTTTAAATTGTCCATGTATTTACTTTTAAATATTCAATAAAAAAATTAAATAATCAATTCTTTCAGTGCGATAGTGTTTTTTAAAATTCGTATAAATCAAACTTTGTGCATATTTGGCATTTATAGAAACTGTTTTGAACACATTTATATTTGTCAATTGCGTACTCTTTACAATTTTTTCTTTTAAATATGAATTTTAAACTCCATATTTAGCACAAATCGTGATGTGCCTCATCTTTTTATGAGGAGATGCATGTTAAATTTCTACAAGAGACATTCAAAAGAAAAATGATGTAAGAGGTTAGCAGTAATTCTTATTTTTTTTAAGTATAAATTATGTATAAATATGCATGATGCAGAATTCACATTTTTAAGAGCTACTTAATGCATTAAGATCCACACATGTATAAAAATTCAGAGTTTAAGACAAAAGTATATTCTTGATAATTGCTAACCATCCTTAATATTTTACATAAAATTAACAATATAGACTATGCCATAGAATTATAATTTGCCGTTTGACCTTATAATTTATATAATTAGATATTTGAATTACGAACACTTGTGGTGGAGAAAAAAATTATAAATATTTGAGCTCGTTGTTTTTCTTACGCATATGATAATTTTATATTAGAAATTTGTAGGCATTATGTTATTTTTTAAATTTCCAACTCCAACGCAAGTGCCGTTGTAATTTGAGATATATACAATTACCATCAATGCTTAGAATCGGCCGGTGGCATGTTTGACGAAAAGTTAATTAAGTTCATAAAGATGTTACGACATTACAGCTTCGATCAAAGTGCTATCTAATTGGTTAGCGTGAAATTAGCAATTATTAGATAGCAAACGGTAATGTCGGTCGTCAAAAAAATAATTATAATTTTATTCTGCTATTCACCGAGTCGCCAGCGGCCAGCGCCACTGTTTTGCAACTTCATCGTTTCATCAATCAATTCAGTGATTCACCATTAATTAGTCATCGGACTACGACTTAACGGTAATAATATTTCCTGTACTGAAAATCTATAAATTCTAGGATAAAGATTTTTTCCCCCGGCTCCTATCCCCCATTCATCCCTCAATTATTAATTATGTAGGACACTACAACTTCAAGTACAAAAAGACAAAAAAAAAACGTGTATCAATCATTAATTACGTGGAGGACCGCTTGTATTTGAAAATTTTTATAACTGTCGCGCGCAAGTATTCATATATAATACATCAAGTATTCATATATAATACATCAAGTATTCATATATAATACACTAAGTATTCATATCTAAGATATCAAGTATTTAAAAAAAAACTGGATACATCACTCACCCATCTTTTACACATTTTTAGAGGTGGTTTTTTTTTCTCCGTTCACTCTAACTAATATTTCTTACAATTTGTGAAGAATTTTGCGAATCTAAAATCACAAACGTCTTCTACGCAATTTTCTCTTTCATAACTCGTAAAATTATTTATATCTCATCATGCAAGTATTCATACCACGTCAATCAAGTATTCATACCTCGTCGAACAAGTATTCATACCTAAGATAGAGTGTACTGGACACTTCCAGTAATTGAGCAGTAATGAAATTTCAATTGGTAAAAAATGAGTGAATTATGTGTCCAGTTTTTTATTTGTGAAATACTAATTAGGTATGAATACTTGTTCGATGATGTATGAATACTTGAATGACAATGTATGAATACTTGTGCAACAGACAACTCGAAAGTATGTCATCATGGATCTCATTTGAAAGAGAAAATTATGTAGAAAACGTTCGTGGTTTTATATTTGCAAAATTCCTACCAGATTGTCAGAAATATTGATTAGAGTGAACGGAGAAAAAAATCCACCTCTAAAAACGTGTAAAAGATGGGTAAGTAATGTTTCTAGTTTTTTTTGAATACTTGATATGTTAGATATGAATACTTGATGTATTATATATGAATACTTGATGTCTTATATATAAATACTTGATGTCTTATATATGAATACTTGCACTCGCCGCGATAATAACACGTTTTGTTTTGTCTTTTAGCGCTGAAATTTGTGGTCCCCTCTTAATTAGCAGTAAAAAAAAAACAGTTATTGACTGGGGGATGAATGAGGGATGAGAGCTGGGGGATAGTTAGTCGGTCCCTAAATTCTATCAAGGACTGAACTGAAGTTAAATATTTCAAAAAAATACATGAATAAGATGTGTCGCGTGTGTGAAATGGAGTAATTAAGTCTTAGGTTTCGTCTCCTTTGAAAGTGGCGCCTCATGCTCATCTTAAAATCTTGTTAAAATCTGCATGTTCCATGTTATGTTAATTGCTGATTGGACGAGGATTAATTTTATCAAAGAGCCGTTAATCCATTTAATGATCCACAACCTTAACGGTCGAAATTAGGTCTATATTAAAAGGAGACTTACATATTCCTCTCCATAGATTAACGGCTACATTGAAATAACCTAAGGATTGTCCGGATTGACAAGGAATGAATACAGACATAATAAGATGAGCTATAAAAATAAAACACCTAAATTTCTAGGGTCAATTTTATTTTAAACAACTCCAAGTCTATGTGTAAATATTTAATCTGATGATGTAATTTATAGGAATACTGGAGACATTCTTTTAAAAAATAACTCGACGCCTGTGTCAATTGATTTTATATATAATTTATTTAAAAATGACAAACATCGATGAAATATTATTTTAGTAATTAGTTAAGTACCAATATTAAAGCACGCTAATTCAAAATGCAGATGCAGAAAAAAAAAAGAGCAGTACAGAATCTTGCTTGAAGATTTTGATCTGTCGGAAGGATTTTATAAATGGCAGTAGAACTTTTCATTTTTTTTTCTTTAGTGAAATTTGAGCGGACGAAAGTTGCTAGAACTTCGACAAAAACTAGACGACTAATTGTATGTTAAAAAAAATTCCGATACAACCTTTTAAAAATCATATGATGGTATTCCACGATGCGATGTCATTTAATAATTTTAATTGGTTTAAACACTTGTTCAATTTTATTTAATGTTAATGTATCTTTAGATTATTTTAAGGGTTCATGATCTTAACAGAGCAGCTTTGGCTTTATGTCGCACACAACTAACAATGTTGTACATGATTTGTGTGCTGAATGAAGCCAAAACTGCTATGTTAAAATATTTTGGCTTTGTGCATGATTTATAAAAGGTAGGCAAATTACCGACAACTTTGTGGCCACTAGAGGTAGGCAAATTACCGACAATGTTGTACACTAGAGGTAGCCAAAACTAACAATGTTGTACATGATTTATAAAAGGTAGGCAAATTACCGACAACTTTGTGGCCACTTTATTGTACACTAGAGGCAAATTACCGACAACTTTGTGGCCACTAGAGAAATTCTACAGCATATTTCGGCTTCCAAGAAACAAGCGGTGTTCATAAAGCTGGACTTCGCAAAAGCTTTTGATTCAATAGAGTGGGATTTTCTTTATGCGGTAATGATGGCCAGAGGATTCCCGGCACCATGGATTGCTTGGGTTAGGTCATTGCTCACAATAGCCCACTCTAGGGTCCTCATTAATGGAGATTCTTCCAGTTATTTCTTGCACAAAAAGGGGTTGAGACAAGGCGACCCCCTCTCGCCAATGCTCTTCAATATAGCGGTGGATGTGTTCTAACGAATGGTAGGTGCTATAAACCAAATTATGCGGAGCAAGTTAACTAGGAAGGTTGGGCAAGCAATTTTGGCCCTACAGTACGCGGATGACACTGCTATATGAAACTACATTGATCTCGCTCAAACTGGTCATGCGCTTATTCACATCAGTTTCAGGCCTCAAAATAAATTATTCCAAGAGCACCTTCGTACCACTAAACATTCCAGATGGCGACATAACAAGGGTGCAGCAGGTACTGGGGTGTTCTAAGACTCATTTTCCTGTCTCTTACTTGGGTATGCCCTTGACGGTATTGAAGCCAACAAAAGACATGTACATACCGCTCATCGATAAAATTGATCGTAAGTTGGGAGGTTGGAAAAGCAAGCTACTGTCGCGAGGTGGTCGGCTAGAATTGGTAAGGTTGGTACTGTCGGCTTTGCCGGTTTATTTCATGTCTTGCTTCCAACTTCCCCAATGGGTTATTGATAGAATCGATAGGATCCGCCGAGGGTTTTTATGGGGCAAAAATAGCGCGATGGAAAGGGGTATCTCCTTAACAAATTGGAATACGGTATGCTTACCAAGGAGTCATGGTGGCTTAGGAGTGTCGAATCTCAAGTTGGTTAACATAGCACTCCTTCTACGTTGGTGGTGGAAGGCCTATCATGAGCCGGATAGCCTATGGTCGGTCACAATTGCGAAGATTAGGAAGAAGGGTATGTCTAACACTAAGCCTAAGATCTGGAACTTTACTGGATCCTTCTTTTGGTCGCTGCTCAATAGACTTAAAGGTCTTTTTACATGGAGCACGGCTTGGACAGTGGGGGACGGTACATCCATCTCGTATTGGTATGACACATGGAACACCAACCCAAGAGCGACCTCTCGGGTGGCCGCTGCATCTCGGCCGCATATATCGCTAAGAGAAGCTTGGATGATGATTGACCATATAAACCCAGATGAACCGGTCAGAGGGAGTATGTTACTGTTCACGAATCGTGAGGATCAGATTTGCTGGAGATGGAGCAACATGGGTTTATACTCGGCAAAATCCGTCTACATAATACTAATTGAAGGGGGACGCATTAAGTCATGGTTTAGGGACATTTGGCAGTGTAAGATACCACCCACCGTAAAACTTTTTGCATATTTTGTGAGCTGTGATAAGCTGCTGACTAGGGAGGTACTCAGAATAAGGGGGATGATAATACAACTTGACTGTGTACTCTGTGGGAATTGCCCGACAGAATCGGTGCTACACCTTTTATACCTGTGCCCCTATTCGGTAGCTGTTTGGTTCGAAGTCTCAAGAATCATTGACATTCAGCTCATGAAACCGGCTTCAACGGTACAGCAAATATGGGAAAAATCTTGGGACAGAGTGCGGTTGACTAGGGTACTAACCTACAAACAGTGGCTGAGCCGCTTCACATGTGTCGCGTGGATGATTTGGAAGCAAAGAAATGCCAAAGTCTTTGAGGCCTATGCTCTACCACCCGCGATGCTAGCACAGAGATGCACGCAGGAAATGGAAATGTGGGAGCGTTTTTGTTAGCTCTTAATTTTATTTTCTTTCATAAGGGCTGTACCTACTGGTACTGTAATATATAGGAGATGCTGTCATGTACGTTGACAGGGTTTAGGATTGATGCTGTAATTTATCTTATAATAATACATTCACTTGTCAGCTACTGACAAGATTTCAAAAAAAAAAAATTTACTCCAATTTCAAGTCCGTATTTCCTAAAACAACTCAGAGTTTGAGTTTGGATTGGGACTATTTGATTAGAATCTGGTTCAATTCAGTTCAAAATAGAATGCACGGGATCTCTTTAATATTCGTACAGATTGTGATCGGGCGATCTGTATCCAAACTAAAATTTTGGGTTACATTAGCGAATCTGAATTCAAGTAGAGGCCTATTAGACGGTTTGATGACAAGTTTATTTGCGTTTTTTGTTTTTAAAAACATTGTACTGTGACAATAAATCAGTAACCGGAATCCCATATAGACGGGAGATAGTTATTAGCGCGTGTATTATATATTAATTAACACGGCCTAACAAACAGCCCGTCGTAAACGGCAGCTATCAACGGCGCTATTCAAGGAGCTGACTTTTTTTGTGCGGGGCCATTTGTGTCTGGACTCGGTGGTCACCGCTTCATTGGTTGTTTCCACTCATGATCACATTGCTTGGAGTCTTGGACCAAGTAAAAGAGCTAACGGATAGTGTTGGTTGATTAGCAGTAAGGGAATAAAAGTATGGGTTGGCTGATAGTGTTTTGGTGAAACGGGAATAAAAGTAAAGGGAACGCAGCCATTAGTACTGTGCACAAAAAAATTTCAATATATTAATAAAATAAATTTATATGGATATCCGTTGAGCTAGCCAAACAAATTGTACACATTAAAAAGAGTTCATCCCAGTGTCAATCCAAGTCAAATCCATCCATCGTTCATCCTAGACATTTTCATTTTTGCACTGTAGTTAGTTGAATGTTAACAATGTTTAAATGTCAATTGGATGAGTATACTTATCAATTATACAGTATTAGGAATTTGTAACTGAAAAGTGACTGCTGTATTGTACAAACCTCACTTGCTTGGTTATTATCGATCTCAAGTAATCGTGATGAAAAGACAATTCAAATTTACTACCTGTCAGATCTATAAGTAATATTTTTTTTTCTAGTATTAACGAATATAACATTTTGAATAACATATAACTGTCTAGTCAACAAATATTTGCCATTAACAACTTATTTTTTTATTTTTGTAATTGCAAAATTATAAATTATAAGCGTTTATATTACTAACAAATTTTTTGTCTATTTAATAATTAGTTAATTCAAATTAGCATCTAACGAGCTATTACAGTAATTGAAGACATCTGTGGCCACAGGTGGATAATAGACGGACGGACTTGGAGACAGAATTTTCATATTAGAAAACCGCTGGCATTTAGCACTAAGTGCAGAAGAGTAGAAGACCGGGAGACCTCTGACTTAAATCCTCTGCTGTTACACCCCTTTTATAAATTAAACGGCAAAATTAGTTCTATCGCCGAGATAAAAAATTGGGAACAGATTTATTTCCCTCATGTTTTTCCTCCATTTATCCCTCAATCATTAATTATCTGGAGAATCACAACTTTGAGCACAAAAAGATAAAAGAAAACGTGTATCAATCATTAATTACGTGAGGAACCGCTTATATTTGAAATCTTTTACAACTGACGCGCACAAATATGTATACTTATGCACGTAAGTATTAACATCTAATATATCAAGTATTTCTTTAAAAAAAAATGGACATCAACTTTATTTTATCTCTCTCATCACATACTCATCTTTTACACGTTTTTAGAGGTAGGTTTTTTTCTCCGTTCAATATCGCCCATATTTCTGACAATATGTGAATAATTTTGTGAATCTAAAATCACAAACGTCTTCTACGCAATTTTCTCTTTCAAATGAGATCCATGATGAAGTACTTTTGAGTTATCCGTCGCGCAAGTATTCATACCTCGTAGTGCAAGTATTCATATCTCGTCGTGCAATTATTCATACCTCGTCGAACAAGTATTCATATCTAAGATATCAAGTATTTCGGAAAATGAAATTGGATATATCACACGCCCATCTTTTACATGTTTTTAGAGGTGGGTTTTTTTTTCTCCGTTCAATCTCGCCAATATTTCTGACGATGGGTGTGTGATGTGTCTAGTTTTTTTTTCCGAAATATTTAATATCTTAGGTATGAATACTTGTTCGACGTGGTATGAATACTTGCACGATGAGATATGAATACTTGCACTACGAGGTAGCCCACCTCTAAAAACGTGTAAAAGATGGATGTGTGATGTGTCCAGCTTTTTTTTTCCGAAATACTTGATATCTTAGGTATGAATACTTGCTCGACGTGGTATAAATACTTGCACGATGAGATATTAATCTTTGCACTGTGAGGTATGAATACTTGCGTAACGGAAAATCCGAAAGTATGTCATCATAGATTTCATTTGAAAGAGAAAATTGCGTAGAAGACGTTCGTGATTTTAGATTCGCAAATTTCCTCACAGATCGTCAGAAATATTGGCAAGATTGAACAGAGAAAAAAAACTCACCTCTAAAAACGTGTAAAAGATGGGTGTGTGATGTGTCCAATTTTTTTTTTCCGAAATACTTGATATCTTAGGTATGAATACTTGCGTCCAATTTTGTATTTTAGCGCTGGAAGTTTTGTATCTTAGGTATGTGATATCTCGCTATTTTCTCTATATTCCGACCGAACATTGCATCAAAACCTGTGCCTAAAACTCTAAAATCGTGTTTATTTCATTGAATATTTGTAGGATGTGGTACTGCTGCGCTTTTGTTCTTATTTTGCAGGAAACGGGCGAAACCGAGGAAGAATCTGGAATCTGAAGGCTTATACACGGACCGTGCACCATCTGCATGCGGACCGTACACCCTCTGCCCGACCACAGACTGAAGACACACGACCGTGCACAATCCACCTCACCAGGTTACAGGCACACGGTCCATGCACCCATTCATACGAACCGTGCATGGCATTTCTGGAAACAGAAATCAAAGAAGGAAATAGATGCCAGCTGGGGAAGGTCGTGAAAGGAAGGCATAAAAGTGAGATTATGGGCAACAGAGAGACCATTCTGGAGCCTAGAACGAAACCTAGGGTTTGGAAAAGATGGCTTGGCTTGGAGAAGAGGAAAAGAGAAGGAAAACGCGAGTTTTGCGACGAATTTTCTTATTTCTTCGAGTTTTGTCATGAACTTTATCATTGTTATTTGTTTTATTAGCCTTTTGACTATGTTAGGCTAAATACTTTGTTTCTAGGGTTATGATGCAATCGAATACTTAGTTTTATTTGCTAGTTACTTGGAATTTGTGTTGAATCTTGTGCTTGCTTGTTGTGTAGTATTTTATTGCTTAGTTGAATTTGTTTGAATTGAATGGTTAGTCCGTTAGATGAAATGCCTCATCTAGATGGTAATTGTATATGTTGGGATTTCACGTGTATGCCTATATGGTGAGAATTTAAAATTTTCCTATCACCACTTGGCTCAATACACAAAAGATCTTATTTATACGACAAAAGCAAACAAGATTTGCAATAAACTAATGTGTACTAAATTAAAATAAATTAATTTCATCTAATTTATTGCTAAAGAGGATTAAAACCTTTACCTAAAGAGATTGTCAAATCTCTTGATGGAGAGAAGCCGATTTCTCTTCTCTTTCTCGTGTTCTTCTTGGAAGCGCCTCTTGGTTCACCTTGAACCTAAACAACGAACTAACACACCTCTTAGATAGATGGATGTGAAGTTCAAGGCTTAGATCCAACCACCTCTTGATCTTCAAATTAACAATCTATTTGATTTCTTGGTGGCTAAACCTATCAAGAAGAGATTAGAGAAGAGATTGAACCACTAGGGTTTTGGCCTTGAGCAAAGGGGATTGCTACAGTAATTTCGGCTAATTGCTACAGTAATTTCGTCCAAAAATGAGCAGAAAAAATTCTCTTGTTTTCCATAATTACACCCCTTTAAATAGGCAAGGGTTAGGGCAACTATTTGTGTAATGTTTAAATTAATTACACAAATGCCACTAGCCTTGTTTAGCCATTTTATAATCTCTTTAATCTCATCTTGTGATTGGTTTAATAAATTAATTTATGAATAAATAATATTAATCATATTATTCTATTATGCAATATTCTTATTATTCTTATAATGCATTCAAACATTATACCAAATAATATTTGCATAACTTCACAAATTTATTTATGATCTAAGCATGTCATATTATGACATTTTATTTTATTATTTCATCTCATGTATTTTATCTTATACATCATTATGAAATATAAAATACTTGTTGTTTCTCTTCAGTTGGTGTGACCGTATAGAGGATTTATGTCATCTTGGCAATAATATAAAACTTTATATTATTGACTATAAGAGGTTCTATCATTACATTATAGTTATCCAAATGACATAATAATCATTCACTCAATCCACTAATTTCGTGTCTATCCTTGTCTCATGATATTATGAATAATATGCAAAATATGATCGTGTCATTCTTGCATTATATTCTTTTCTTGGTTTCTCAAGTGAATTATAATTATAACTACATCAGTTATATTGCATGCGATATAATTCCACTTTACCAAGGGGCCCAGTAATATCATAACTCAATTGAGGGACAATGATAATATTAACATATAGATTTTTCCCGCACAAGTTGTACATAACGAACTACTATTTTATTCCTATCTGAAGATAGTATTTAAATAGCAATCACATTATATACTTCTCATGTGAAAAACCTACACATCTCATATCTTAGATTCTAAAGACACAATGAAAACATTAATGACACAAAACACAATCCATATAATGTTTCATTCATTTAGGTCATGTTCAATATATAAAATGCACATATTTATATATTCATGTTATTAAATGATAATCCTTTATCAACATTTATAGAACTTCAATGTACTTTAATCAACATGACAATCTTTCTCGGTAATTAATGTTCCTCCTTAATCACCACGATTGTGAACATATTTAGTGATTAAATGTTTCTCATCTTAGGAGTTCTATGGTTCAAGACCAAGAGCATCTTCCTGAACTCTTCCAAAGATATAACATATAAATCTCAAGGAGCATGAATAATAATATTCGTAATAAAATCATGAACTACATATAAATTATCACTAAAATAAATAACTTTCAAAACACACATCCTTCAGTCTCCCACTTGTTTTTAAAGTTTTTCATATACATAACAAATGCATAAACTCTAAAACTAAAAGTCCCTTTTAGTCTTCATGCCATTCTCCATGATCTTGTAGACCCATGGACTCGAAATGAATTTCGCTTTTGGCTTGCGATAAGGGCTTAGTGAAGGGATCAGCTGTGTTGCTGTTGGTGTCAACCCATAATAATGAAATTTTTCCTTCTTCGATGAAGTCACGAGTTACAAAGTACTTTCTGTCCATGTACTTTGTTTTGTGATGTGACTTTGGCTCCTTAATTTGCGAAATAGATGCACTATTATCGCAAAATAGCTCCAAGGGATATTCGCTGGATGAAACAACGCCTAGTTCCTCAAGAAACTTCTTTATCCAGACTCCCTCTTTGCTAGCCTCTGCGGCCGCCATGACTTCTGCTGCGGTGGTTGAGTCAGCCGTAGATGATTGCTTCCAACTACGCCAACTCACTGCTCCACCATTCAGAAGAAAGACGTAACCAGATTGAGATCTTCTATCATCCGGGTCTGTCATAAAACTAGCATCAGTGTAGCCTTTTACAATGAGCTCTCTTTGACCACCATAGACAAGAAACTTGTTCTTGGTCCTTTTCAGGTACCTAAGAATATTCTTGACCGCAGTCCAATGATCAGGACCAGGTGAAGCTTGATGACGACTTGTCATGCTCAGAGCATACGCGACATCGGGTCTTGTGCTAGTCATAGCATACATGATGGAACCTATGGCTGAAGCATAGGGAACATTCTTCATGTATTCAATGTCTTTGCGTGTTGTAGCACACTGCGACTTGCTAAGATGCACAGACATACTCATTGGTACATTTCCTTTCTTGGACTTTTCCATATGGAACCTTTCCAAGATTTTGTCAATATATACATTTTGACTTAGACCAATGAGCCTACGAGACCTATCTCTATATATCTTAATCCCTAAGATATATTGAGCCTCGCCCATGTCTTTCATTGAAAATATTATTTTCAATGAGTTCTTTGTTTGCTCCATCAAAGATTTATCATTACCTATCAGCAATATGTCATCGACATATAAGACCAAGAACATAATGTGGCTCCCACTAACCTTCTTGTACACACAAGGTTCTTCCTTACTTTGAATGAATCCAAGGGTTTTAACCTCTTCATCAAAGCGCTTGTTCCAACTCCTTGATGCTTGCTTCAAGCCATAAATGGCTCTCTGAAGTTTGCACACTTTGCCACTATTTTTCGGATCTTCAAAACCTTGAGGTTGTACCATGTACACTTCCTCATCTAATTTTCCATTTAGGAAAGCTGTTTTGACATCCAACTGCCATATTTCATAATCATGAAATGCAGCAATAGCTAGCATTATCCGAATAGATTTAAACATGGCAACTGGTGAAAAAGTTTCATCATAGTCAATTCCTTGAATTTGAGTAAAACCTTTTGCTACAAGTCTTGCCTTGTACGTTGTCAAGTTACCATTCATGTCCATCTTCCTCTTGAAAATCCATTTGTTTCGAATGGCTTTTGATCCTTCAGGAAGATCTACCAAGTTCCATACTTGGTTGTCATACATGGATTGTATTTCGGATCCCATGGCTTCTTGCCATGCTTTGGAGTCTTTTCTTTCCATTGCTTCTTCATAGGTCAAGGGATCGTCGGTATCCATTACCAAGATCTCATGAAGACCCATATATAGTTCGGATCTTCTCCTTTCTCTTGTTGACCTTCTAAGCTCTCTATGTTCTTGTGACTCATCTTGAGTTAAACGAACATTCAGTGGAGAAGTCTGAGTCTCTTCAACAATTCCTTGTGAAGTTTGACTGCTTGTACTCCCACTGATTAAAGGAGCTTCGTGTGGTATTTCATGATCACCTTGAATGTCATCATTCATCTCATGATCATTAACTAGTAGGTCATCTTGAGTTTCCTCAAGTGTGACCCTACTACCACTACTTTTGATTCTTTCGAGAAACTCTTTCTCTAAGAATGTTGCACCCTTTTTAACGAATATAGTATTCGTTGACTTGTGCCAAAAGCTATACCCTTTTGTTTCTCTTGGGTATCCAATGAAGAAGCATTTATCCGCTTTGGGTTCAAGTTTTGTTGACATCATACGTTTTACGTATGCCTCACAACCCCAAACTTTGAGAAAAGATATATTGGGTGGTTTGCCCATCCATAACTCATGAGGTGTTTTCTCAACGGATTTTGATGGAACAATGTTTAGTGTGTGAGCCGCAGTTTGGAGTGCATGACCCCAAAAATATAAAGGTAGCTCCGTTTGACACATCATTGAACGAACCATATCAAGCAAGGTTCGATTTCTCCTCTCGGAAACACCATTCCACTGTGGTGTCCCGGGTGGAGTGAGTTGTGGTATGATGCCACACTCTTTCAAGTATGTGTTAAACTCATTACTCAAGTATTCTCCTCCACGATCAGTTCGTAGAGCCTTGATTCTCTTGTCAAGTTGGTTCTCTACTTCATTCTTGTATTCTTTGAATTTCTCAAAGGATTCACTCTTGTGCTTCATAAGATACACATAGCCATATCGACTGTGATCATCTATGAAGTTAATGAAGTACCTATAACCATCTCTTGCACTAGTACTCATTGGACCACATACATCAGAATGTATCAATTCCAATAAGCCACTTGATCTCTCACCTTTCTTCTTGAATGGTGATTTGGTCATTTTTCCAGTTAAACAAGATTCACATGTTCCAATTGCTTCACCATCAAGCAAACCCAAAAGATTTGCTTGCTGCAATTGCTTTATGCGTTTCTCATTTATATGACCAAGGCGATAGTGCCACAAGAGTGTCTCATTCATTTGAGACATCTTGAGTCTCTTGTTACTGATATTCAATATATGTTTATCCTCACCTAAATCAAGCAAATATAATCCATTTGAAATGAAAGCATTTGCATAAAATAGACCATCCTTTTCAATAACCATACGAGAGTTATTTATTACAAAACAAAAGCCTTCTGCATCCAAGCATGATACAGATATAATGTTTCGAAATACTGAAGGAACATAATAAACATCTTTTAAACTTAAACAAAGACCACTAGATAAATGAAGATCAAGGGTGCCCACAGTGATTGCATAAACACTTGCACCATTTCCAACCTTCAACACTACCTCTCCTTTGGAGAGAGGCCTCCTATCCCTTAGTGCCTGCACATTAGAAACTAAGTGAGCACATGATCCGGTATCCATTACCCAATCTTGGATAGTTGTGGCTAAATTTAAATTTAATTCAATAACAAGTATACCTTTAGGACGCTTGCATTCAACCTTGCCTTCATCCAAGTCACGCTTGTACTTGGTGCAATTCATTTTGAAATGTCCCTTCAAATGGCAATAGAAGCACTCATTGATTGAGCTAGGAGAGTTCCTTTTCTTACTTCTCTTGGAGGTGCTCACTTGAGCTCCTCCACTTTTGCCTTTGAATGAGGGATGTGCTTTACTTGTCTTGCTCTTTGCCTTGCCTTTATTCTTGGCAATCTCCTTGCTACTTGACGCAATGGACAAGACAGATTTCTCCTTTGTCTTTCCCATGTCAACCTCATTAGCAAGGGGATGTTTTTCGACCATAGAACGCAGATAATTAGGTAGTGTAGACATAGCTACAAAAATTTCATTTTAAGGTATATGTCAGTGTTCATGAATTTATAAAATTTGTATTAACAAAAATTAAAGTTTGTCCGTTTTGTTAATCACTCAAGAACCTTTTTCAAATAAATAGACTCATCTAAAATATTTGTCCAAGGTAGGTATCATTTACCAATCATAACATTTAAGTTAAACTTAACTTTATGACTCTTGTCGTTTTCATTAAGAAAGAATGTTCCATTTTCTTAATAAAACTCTCTTTCCCAAAACCCAAGCCTAGATCTTGGTGATTCGTTATAAGAAAACTCATTTTATTGGTCAACAAGTATGAACAAGTTATTCCCACATAATGAGCAAAGTGTGCCTCACACAACTCCCACTCACTTATGGCTTAATAACAAATTCATGCAAGTCCACAATTTCTAATAATTAAGATCACACTCATGCTTATTCCTAATTACTAGCTTAAAGTGATAAAATGAGAAGGAAAGTTATTCTTAAATTTTTTATGGACATAGCAAATATATGACTTTGATAATTTTGGTAGGTCATGTATTCATACACCAATACCTATCCTAATCATTAAATTATATCATATATATTCACAATCTTCGTGGGTTGTATGGCTCCCGCTTGCATTTTTGTAGTTCTATCAATTACCTTGATATAATTCTAAACTACAAGTACCCACTCAATCTTCATTCTATTTTAGAGCTCTTCTAAATTAAAATGAAAAATTACATTTAGAATTACCCAATTCTAAATCCCATGTGGCATGCAAGCCTTGAATGATAATACATAAATAGCAACCTAACATCTTTGCCATAATTTAATTATTCTAATTAATTTTTCAATGGCACCTTAGGCCGCATTACAAACATTCATACACATCATTCATTACAACACACAAGGCATTGAAAATCTTGAGCCATACTAACCCACAATCCTCCTGCATAGCAAAATTAGTACACATGTGCAATCTTGTCGCACTATTCAATCTTATTTAGTTAATCCTATATCTCTCAATTTCTTAATTCATCTAAATCATTTTAAATCCTAAAAAAATGATTTCAGTTGAATAAACATTTATTTATTAAATGCCATTCATTGTTAATTAAATGTCATTAATGTCATTTATTTTCAATTAATTATCATTAATGTCATTAACTCATTCTTAATTGCCATTATGGCTAATTAAAACCTTTAATGTCATTAATTCATAATTAATTCGTTCTTAATCTGTCCAAAATTTGAATGAGATCTAATATTACAGATTTTGCAAAATAGCCCTTGCAAAAAATTAATATTTCAAGATGATGAGACTGAACATTATAAAATTTCCAGTTTCAGTCTGCTGCGCACCTGTCAATGTTTTCTATGCTAAAAATTGTGTATTTTGAATAAAAATTCAAGCCATACATTTCTGAAAACTAGACTTTGATACCTTTCTGGATATATAAAGAAATCACGAAAATATTCAGCAGGTTGTGAGAAAATTACATTTGAATCACAGGTTCCAGTGCTGGAGACCTGATCGTAGTACTTCTGTAAATTTAATTTTCACACAAAATCCGTAATATTTTTATATTGCAAAATATAGTTTTTCAGAAACTAGACTTCGTTATCTTTCTAATGATAGGTGGCTTACAAAAATCCATTCATTCAAACTCAAGTTATTCTATTTTGAATCTCAGCAAAAACAGAAAACTGGAGACAGAAAAATCCAGCGCTGTATCTGTTTTGTCATTTTTGTTTACCTTAATAAAACAATCTATACTCTCTGTTTTATTTTAGAATCTTAATCCACACATCATAAACTAATGTAGGAATTTTTAGATTCACAAAAATTGTGATTCAAAATTACCAAAATGACTTAATGCCTTAAGGACATAAATTTGACAGATTTATGAACTAGAAACTTGAGAGATAGTTAACTAAATATTTGTGCATTTAACTTAGCACTAATTAAATAGTCTAATTGTCATAAAATTGAACTCTAGCTCTGATACCACTGTTGGGATTTCACGTGTATGCCTATATGGTGAGAATTTAAAATTTTCCTATCACCACTTGGCTCAATACACAAAAGATCTTATTTATACGACAAAAGCAAACAAGATTTGCAATAAACTAATGTGTACTAAATTAAAATAAATTAATTTCATCTAATTTATTGCTAAAGAGGATTAAAACCTTTACCTAAAGAGATTGTCAAATCTCTTGATGGAGAGAAGCCGATTTCTCTTCTCTTTCTCGTGTTCTTCTTGGAAGCGCCTCTTGGTTCACCTTGAACCTAAACAACGAACTAACACACCTCTTAGATAGATGGATGTGAAGTTCAAGGCTTAGATCCAACCACCTCTTGATCTTCAAATTAACAATCTATTTGATTTCTTGGTGGCTAAACCTATCAAGAAGAGATTAGAGAAGAGATTGAACCACTAGGGTTTTGGCCTTGAGCAAAGGGGATTGCTACAGTAATTTCGGCTAATTGCTACAGTAATTTCGTCCAAAAATGAGCAGAAAAAATTCTCTTGTTTTCCATAATTACACCCCTTTAAATAGGCAAGGGTTAGGGCAACTATTTGTGTAATGTTTAAATTAATTACACAAATGCCACTAGCCTTGTTTAGCCATTTTATAATCTCTTTAATCTCATCTTGTGATTGGTTTAATAAATTAATTTATGAATAAATAATATTAATCATATTATTCTATTATGCAATATTCTTATTATTCTTATAATGCATTCAAACATTATACCAAATAATATTTGCATAACTTCACAAATTTATTTATGATCTAAGCATGTCATATTATGACATTTTATTTTATTATTTCATCTCATGTATTTTATCTTATACATCATTATGAAATATAAAATACTTGTTGTTTCTCTTCAGTTGGTGTGACCGTATAGAGGATTTATGTCATCTTGGCAATAATATAAAACTTTATATTATTGACTATAAGAGGTTCTATCATTACATTATAGTTATCCAAATGACATAATAATCATTCACTCAATCCACTAATTTCGTGTCTATCCTTGTCTCATGATATTATGAATAATATGCAAAATATGATCGTGTCATTCTTGCATTATATTCTTTTCTTGGTTTCTCAAGTGAATTATAATTATAACTACATCAGTTATATTGCATGCGATATAATTCCACTTTACCAAGGGGCCCAGTAATATCATAACTCAATTGAGGGACAATGATAATATTAACATATAGATTTTTCCCGCACAAGTTGTACATAACGAACTACTATTTTATTCCTATCTGAAGATAGTATTTAAATAGCAATCACATTATATACTTCTCATGTGAAAAACCTACACATCTCATATCTTAGATTCTAAAGACACAATGAAAACATTAATGACACAAAACACAATCCATATAATGTTTCATTCATTTAGGTCATGTTCAATATATAAAATGCACATATTTATATATTCATGTTATTAAATGATAATCCTTTATCAACATTTATAGAACTTCAATGTACTTTAATCAACATGACAATCTTTCTCGGTAATTAATGTTCCTCCTTAATCACCACGATTGTGAACATATTTAGTGATTAAATGTTTCTCATCTTAGGAGTTCTATGGTTCAAGACCAAGAGCATCTTCCTGAACTCTTCCAAAGATATAACATATAAATCTCAAGGAGCATGAATAATAATATTCGTAATAAAATCATGAACTACATATAAATTATCACTAAAATAAATAACTTTCAAAACACACATCCTTCAGTATAACCCCGACATTCATTCGACCAAACTAGGTATATGAGATAGGTTTGTGAACCGAGAGGTGAAACCAAGTAGTAGCCGAGAGGTGAACTTTTCCTCGCGTCGAGAGATCGAGGATATCTTTAGTAAACCAACAAGTAACTTGGGTTAATTAAGCCAACAAACGAAGGTTGAGGTTTAAGAACCCTAAGAGGGCAAAAATTGAGTTTCGTACTAAGTAATTAAGCCAACAAGCGAGAGTTGAGGTTTAGGGACTCAGGTACGGTCAATAGAACCCTGCACAGAGAAACAACACAGAAACCAGTAGCTGCTGTGTCAACTTGAGGGCCACACGGATCGTGTATGAGAGTCCACGTCCCGTGCACATTACACACGGCCCGTGCATGAAAGTGCACGGACCGGGCACCTTGAGGCTAAGCTGAGATGAAATCAGAAACCCTAGGAACCCCTTTTTATTCATTCTAAAACCAAACCTAAAATTCTTATTGTTTTTAATATTGTCATTGATCTGTTAGGATAAAAAAATACCTCCAAATCACCTTTGCAGACTTCTAGAATTCTTGTAGATTAAGTAGAGTCCTGTAATTATTAAACCGTCCCTGTGGATTCGACATCCAGCTATACCCAACTTCTGTTGTAAGTTTGCAACTGAACTAAGTAGAACTAGGTATTAAAAGCCTATACGTTTCATAACGAACAGTATGTATACTTGCGTACAATTTTGTATCTTTTGTAGCTCTTGTTGACAAATACTTGCGTCCAGTTGTGGTCCCCTCTTAATTAGTGATTAACAAAAACAGTTATTAACCGAGAGATGAATAGAAGAAATGAAGTGGGAGATAGTTATTCGGTCCTAAAAATTTATATAACTCGGAAGTATTAACAAAGTATATAATTTACACTGTATCTTAAATTTCTAGTGGATCAATTGATTATTGACTCCACCTTTCTAGATTTTCAACAGAAAAACAGATGCCTATGCGACTCGTGTCCAAAGCAGCGGTTGAAGCTCTCTCAGCTATGCGGATCTGTTGGGAATTTGGGAGTCTCAATGCCCGAAAAAGCGTTCTCAGTCGTGCGACTTATGAAAATAGACAGATATAGGCTAATGGATTTCATCACTCCTTGATTCCAGCTGGAAACAGGCCGAGTTGCGGATACAAATATGTTGTCAGAATTTAGGTATGGAGATCTCTTCCTTTTTTCTACAGGCCGGGCCTTTTTTAATAGTGTGAACCAAACATTATTAACCAGAAGAATACCGTTTAGATCCGAAAAAAAAAAAAAATCGGTGCCTTTTATACTTTACCGTGGCTTGTATTTTATATCTTTATTTTTAAAATTTAAACTGTCAATCTAAACCGCTAAACATGATATCCATGATAAAATATACTTGAGGTGAAATTTTATAATATTTGAAACTTTTTTACTATTTTTTAAGATATGTATAAAATTATTGTTTCTAGACTGTTCAAGAACAATGATTTTCTACCTATCTAAAAGAATAGTAAAATTTTACTATAAATTATAAAATTTGATCTCCAATTATATTTTAATATGAATATCATGTTGAGAGGTTCGGATCGACAGCTTGAACTTTAAAAATGAATATATAAAATATGAAGTATAATGAGATATGAAAAGTATGAGATATTGGAACCCTCTTCATCGACTTTTTGAACATTAAACTGGCTCAATTCATTTATGTTTGATGTGAAATTAAAACTTAGCTGGCGATTTTAAGTTGTTCTTGTCTGATGAAAGTTTCAATTAAAAAGGACATTAACTTGTTCCAAATTTCTAAAAACCACATACTAAATTAAAAAATAACATAATTGAAGTAACAATAATGATGATGATAAAAATAATAATACCAGTAAAATTAATAACAATAATAATATAATTATAATGTGTAGAACTAGAATGATCTTAAGCTCATCAAGTCATTTGTGAGTTAAATTTCAAAACCTATCTGTTTGAGTTCAAAGGAAGAATCGAGACCATTGAAAATTTATAATTTATATATTTTCAATTTATAAACTTTTTTATTGCTTGATTTTACGCTAAATTAAGTTGAAAATTTATTATTTAACATGTAAACACACGAATTTTTTTTACGCTTCTTTTGTTAAGTACAGCATTATAGCATTATGTTATGCCCTCTGGATAATGAAAAATGAGAGAGAGACTGAGTTGAATTATTGAAGACAACAGAAGTACAGAAAGAAATGATTCTCATTTACAAGCAAAATTTTCTTTACACATTACTTTTTCTTGCCACATCTTGACGGATGCAAATAATTTACACTGGAACGAAATTAAAAAATGATATAAACACATTGGGGAGGAAGGATAATATAAAAATAAGAAAAGATGAGAAAAGAATGGGATAAAAAAGTATAATCGAGGGGAAATTAAAGGGGCTAAAACCCTGGTTCCCCATCATTTCCATTATAGGCACGATTGTACGAAGAACTCATTTCCCAAACAGTGACTGATTTTGCGGTGATGGGTCCTGCTGTAGCATTGTTAAATAGATATATTCCAGCTGCATCATCTATTGCCTTGGTAGGGTACACCCGAGATGTTATGCATGTGCGGCCACCTTGTGCGAAGCCTTCTACAATTGAGTGATCCACCTATGAAAAAAGAGAAAGAGTAAAGAGACTATTATTTTAGATTGTCTTTAAACCACTGGTAATTGTTCAGAGAAACTTGATAATTGCATTGGTTATGGAAGACTATAGTTTTGTGGGTAATAAATTCTTGATTAAATTGCAAATTTAGGGTTTGAGTCTGTGAAATTAAAAATTGAGGTGCATATGACATAAATGGTCCGAGGCCACAATTAGACTTAACCTTATAAACTTTACAAGGTACTTTGTCTTAAATCTATAACCAGTGTTGTATATGATCTTGGGTTTTTCAGTTTTTTAGTAGAAAAAAACAACAGTAATTATTTCTTTTCTGTAATATAACCTTTGCAGTCCAGTTACAATGATGTAATTTCTTCTTAGCAAGTAAAAGGATATAATTGAGATCTGAAGAATTGTTGACATACCAATATCCTCACTGTCAGAGTTTCATCACTAAGCACTGGTACAATATTGCCAACTATTCTCTTGATAATATCAGTCGCCTTGGATGACCTACAGTTTAACAAAAAAATTTACAATGGTAAATATTTTATCCAAAGTTATTCAATAATAATTTAAAACTGCAGGAATTTTGGAGATGTTTTGCGCAGAGTCATTATGGGCATTTATCACCAGCAGACACATACCTGCCTGGTACTAGGAAAACACAGTAAAGTACCAGAGAGCTTTCAACCCGGTGTTGAAATCATAAGAATCGCATCAATGATTTCATAAGAATTTTATTTGTAGATACATAAGCAAACATTTCTTGATTTGCCTTTCTAAAAAACATGAGGTAATTTTTCTTGATGTGGTGGTTTTGAAACAATCGGGGAAAAAGTACCTCGTTTCATCCTGACAAAAATGTGTCTTGAGACTTCCATCTGAATTTCTTGAGATGTAAAAATACACAGCTGTCTGCTCAGTTAAACTTTTATCAGCTAAGACAAGAAAACCGAATGGACCAAGTAGGCCCCTTCCAGCAGCTCCATGACTTGTACTGCAGCTATATTCTTCATCGGCCTCCATTGCCTTCTCTAGTGTTGTGTTCTTTATCTCAAACTCAGCTACTATGTCCAGCTGAACAGATATGCAATTGTTTCAGTGATTATTTTGTATTAATAAATGGACCGATGTAGTATTTACAATTCTTAACAATCTTAGTATCAGAATCTGTAAACCCTCAAGGTTGGTGCGCGTTTTACACTTACTGGTAAGCACTAGTACTGGTACCAATAACATCAACCTAATTCCTCATACTTTTAAAACTTTTTTCATGGATTTGGTTAAACTGTATCACATTAAGTTAATAAGGCCCAGGTTTTGTCCTAGTAAATATGTTCTATTCTCTTGCAGAAAGAGAGAAAAGTGAAACAAAAGATTGTATGTGGTGCGTACTTGTGCAGCCCTGGAGGCACTGAGGCGAAAGTATGAAGCAGCGTCTATGGTGATGTTTGTGTAGGTTGTGCTGTTCGTCCTCAACTGCTCCACCTCCTCGACAGGCCACTGGAGAAGATTGCTTCTAGTCTTAACATCAAACAACACTGTTCGTGGAATTGACTGCATTTTGAAAGCTGCATATTAGACCATACTATCTTTGCCACTAAAGATACACAAGGGGAAACAGATTTACAATAACAGTTGTTTTTGGAAGTTGTTCAAAACAGGTACTTTCAAGAACAAAAAAAAAAATATTTTGTCAAGGAGCAACAAGTTGTTAATAAAAAAATGCACAACCCATAGCTAAACTGCCAGAATATTTGAACAAGCAGCACATGGAGATAACACATGTCACTAAAGAACAAAAAAAGGTCACTCAGAGATCACAATTATTGTACTGCAACAACTTAAATTGTAACTAAGATGTTATGACCGGGTTCAATAATACACCAGAAACTTCCAAACATTATGAGATACAGCCGAAAATTAAGCTCCCGGCGTAACTATCAATTTTTTTGGCCCAAGTGCAAACATGTGCAAAGGGCAAATAAGAGATTCAGATGTACCGACGGGCACCTCTTAGTTTTTCATTGACATATTTAAAATATAATGTACCAGTATTATTCACAGAAAAAAAAATACAACAAAAGGTGATAAATTGCCATTACCATCAATGAGGCCCAGCCTTTTCTGATGTCAGACTTCTCACTATCTGTCTCCCCAATCCACCCCCAGAGAATGCGCCTTTGCTTCACTGGGTCAAAGAATGTCTTTGATGCATAGAAGATCCCCCAATCATATCTCAACCCAATTCCAACATCGATGTCAGCATTGTCAGGCTTCCATTTGTTGTTTATGGCATCATAGCTATCACAAGTACATAACAAAATCAGTTTTTTCTTTTTTCTTTCTCTTTTTGGCATAAATCTTATTTAAAAATGTTGCTTAACATAGTACCGGAGGGGAGATTCTGAGCTTAGTTTTCAAAACGATTAGTGTTATGTCCCCATGAAACATAAAGATATCATGATTTACCAAGTTTACCTTGTTATACTGTTCCATTATTTGAGGAAAAATGCAGACCATTTATTTCTTGACAAATTGATAGAAAATTTGTTCGGGTGATTTTACAATGTTTAAAGGACTAGATGGGACCTTTCTGTTTTCTCAGAGGTTTAAATGTTATTTTAAATTTGTGAACAAGATCATGAAGTCGCTAAAATAAGAACTAATAATTGTAGCTACTTGCACCTGTTAAGCACGAATATATCCCCTTTTGCTGTTATGCATTTTAATTTATTCGCTATATATTTACCTTCCAATAGCATAGTAATCATGTCTATCGTCATCCATGCTGGCCTTAAGCACATGTCGTATATCATCCTGACTGTTCCCCATGGCTGCAAGCACAGTTGTATCTATTGCCTGGTTGGCTGAAGTGCCAGATGCCGCGACAGCATAGAAGTCAACACACTCCCACATCCCAGTTTCGGCAACCTTGTGAAGGAGTCCTGGGACCAGCTCGTACGAAATGAAATCTTTTGTTTTGTAAACCAGTGTTATACCAGAATGGTTATCATCTTTCGAGCCAATGGCAACTCTCCATGTGCCGTCTGAGTTATCCAACCTATATCAGATTAAAGTGTTAAATTGCATGATATCATTCAATTAATACAAACCATCAATATAATATTAGATATCTTGTTTTACTAGTTAGAAGTACTTAGGTTTAACTAAGAAAATATATTTAAATAGGTCACATAAAATATTTTAATTAATACAGCTATTGCTTAATCTGTAATGACTGATGAGCTCAAATAATTATGATTATTTGAAGTAAAACAATCATGAAGTATTTCTATGTTAAAAAAATTACATGTGAAATTAATTGACTAACAGCCTCTGTCAAGTTTCTCAAAAAAAAAAAAAAATTAATTGACTAATTAATGATCATACCAGGCAGTGGTGGGATCACGGAAGTCTGTCGGCAACAAACTGCTTGGGGGCGTCAAAACCGGATTGCCTTCATACTTGGTCCAATGAAGAAGCAATGGGTCAGAAGGGTCAGATGGCACTGCTAGGTTCTGCACCTGAACCGAAGCATTGGTGGAACCAGTATATAGCATGTAAACCTGGCCACTGGGACTGACTGTGGCAGATCCAGTCCATACACCATTGGAATCGTACCACTGATCTCGTTCCATTGCCAAGGGGAGGTGATACCAGTGCACCATGTCGTGTGATACGGCATGACCCCATGTGATGTTGCCCCATACTGCTCCATCGGGATTATACTGGTAGAAGAGGTGGTACCAACCCTTGTAATATACCGGACCTGCAGACAATTTTTTTTTGTGTTCATCCGTATTAGCATTTTTCTTTGTTCTTTTTTATTTTATTTTTTATTTTTTTGGTCTGTGTGAACGTTACATAGCGAACTGTTGAATATATAAAAAACACCAATTCCTGGAAAGGGACAAATGACATATCACCAATTTAACAGGCTTACCGAGTCAACATAATATACAATAACTTTATGTGAAAAAAATACAGAAATGTTCAAAAGTAGTTGCTTTGGTTGCTGTAATATAACATATATATGTTTAACACATAACTTGTGCAGTTCCAAAATTTGGAGAAGTCAGGACACAGTTCCAGAACGAGTATAAAATTTCGAACTTCAAAATTTTAAAGAGAAATATTTGAAGTTTGAGTTTGATTAAAAAAATATAATTTTTTTATTTCCCAGTTTTTAGCTGTAGATAGAAAAACTCTCACGTGGGACAGCAAGGAAATGATGAGATGGGACCCAATGTGTGGTGTACACTTCCTCTTACACTGAATTTTGACTTAACTTCCGGAGAGCAAATAGTTATTAAGCATAACCATAAAATGTATTTTTTTGCCCATTTTCTTCCAAAAATGCCAATCTTGTGGAAATAAATTTATAAAAAAAAATACTTTTTAGAGAAATTAATGTAAGCAAATTTCTTAGAGGCACCCGCAGAAGCAGAACCTTTTTTTTTGGCAGGATGTACATTTACATATAACATATATTTTTTGAAGAAACTAATTGAGAAGTGAGAACCGTATTCATGTGTTGTGTATTATGATAAATTTCCATGCTTACAGGGTTAAATGAGTGTTTTTCTCCGGGCTACGTATACAAGATTTAAGTGGGCCCGATGCAAAGGGATTCCCGTGGGAGGAAAAGTGCAATACATAGATCCAAGGGGCCCATATGGTATAGATCCAACTGGTAGGCAAGTTTACTCAATAATTAACGGTGCTGTGTGTATGAAAATGAAAGCATATGGTAGAGGGAATCAGAGTAGGTCCGATGCCCATCGGACCTACCTTGGTTCGATGGGTGTGATGACCATTCGATCTGCATCAAGATCGTGTGCTCTGCATCAAAATCCGTGCAAATATGTATCAATTTCCGTGTGCATAGATCTTGATGCTAATCGTACGGTCCTAAAGCTAATTGAACCTAAATGTAGGTCCGATGCCCATCGGACCTACTCCTATCTCATGGTAGAGAAGCTGCCACGACCCACGTGGCTCGACCTATATACTGACGAGATAAGAGTAGGTCCGATGCCCTTTTAGGTTCAATGAACTCTAGCACCGTACGATTAGCATTAAATCTGTGCACACGGAAATTGATACAGACTCGCACGGATTTTGATGCATAGTGCACGATTCTTGATGCTGATCGGATGGTCATCACACCCATCAAACCAAAGTAGGTCCGATGGGCATCGGACCTACTCTGAATTCTATACTGACATAAAACAACACTGATTTGTTTATTTTTTTATTCCACTCATCTCATGAATAATGCTTTTTCAATCCTTCTCCATTAATTTGTCTTGTTTGGGTTTCTTTAGCTTAACAATAGCTGGTGCTTTACCTCCCAACATTTATAATTTTTGAAGCCTTTATTTAAGGAGATTCGGAAAGGCAGTTGGAATGACATAGCATCTATTGTTTAATGTATTAATTAACAAATTGGAAACAATTGTATTATAGTTTTAGCCTTGGAATACAAATATTGCAACTAACAACCTATATTATGCCTTGACTAATATAAAGTGGTCTCTTTTCTTTTGGTGACAGTTGGTGCCTTTGATAACAAGCGACCACTGACAGACAAAATGTGATACATTTTTTGATGAAATTTTTTTTCCAGAAAGAATGGAGGTACTTGTCCAAATTTAATTTGGAAGAGCACGTCTAATATATGGGAAAAATATTTTATAAATAGGAAAAACACGGCTAATATATGGGCAAGATAGGAAGAGCACGTCTAATATATGGGGAAAATATTTTAAAAAAAAAAAGAAAAATGAAAGATTAAGATATATCGATAATGCAACTAAATTAGCCAATTCAAGAAATCAATTATACAAGGTGGTCATGTAAGTCAATTATACAAGCTTGCCGAATAACAAAAGAGGAAATAAAATGTTAGAGGAAAAGAATACATACCGTTTGGATCTGATAAACATAATGCACGCGCCAATCACCATTGCAATCCAAAGCAAGCATCGGAGACGCGGAATGGCAAAATAAAGCAAGAGAATTTAATTTGCAATTCACAAGCTAGGAATTGATAGAAATGAAGAAACCTGAATCATTCATTCGACTTGCGGTAAGACGATTTGAATTGCAAATTATAAAGAATGTCATTATTCTCTCGCACAATTCGCCTTAGAACAAGTGTTATTGAAGATTCAGTATATAATTAGAAGTTTAAAATTCGATCCAAATGAGAAAGGAAATACGAACCGTTCATCCAGTTCTTCTCTGGCTGGAAATGGAATCCGGTGCGCTGCCACTGGAGCATCGAATTGGACCATGGGAAGCCCCCGCCAGGCCCACGCACAGCTGACACCTTCTCTGACACGCCATCTGACGGCCCACGCGACATGGCCGGTTCAAGAATCGTTGGTTCAACTTGTCCATTAGATTTCAAAAGGGTTGGTTCTTGATCTGCCACGGTTTGGGGTGAAAGGTACAATGCAGCCCCCGAGATAGAGAGAATAAGGAGGAGGAAGGAAGCTGTACCAGCAATGAGGAGGTGGCGCCGCCTGGAAGGGGAAGAGGTGATGTCGTCAGAATCGGTGGCTGTGGTGGGGAGGGGCACGTAGGATGACTGAACGTCGCGCGGGTCCATTTTTAGTACGCTTCGTTCCTGATTTGAAATTCAAGTGATTAATGCGTGATGCATCGGGTGCTGGTGGCCGTTGGAGAGGGAGAGTTTATATAGGGGCTGGTTCGGGGTTATTTTTTGCGCTGGTCCTCTGAAATATCATTATTTTTTAGTTATGTTTGTCGAAAATCGAAATAGAGCGGGAATTGTAGTTCTGTTGGATTCCAGTTCCACTATTCTAGGTGTTCTTTTGCATTTTTGTGTCGTAACGGAATTTAACGCTGATATTCATCAATTTTGTGTTATGAAATACACGGCTATTCATAATTTTTGTGTCGTGACATTACGCTATTTTAAGTATAACTCTCTTTTTTTTTTTGTAAATATCAACAAAACTGCACAAGTAAAGATGAGATGGAGATAGGATTTGCAATTATCTACTAAAATATATTTTTGTGAAAAAAATCATTTAAAATCACTTGAAACTACTTTTCCAAAATTATGAATTTCTCATCAGTTCATAGCTCTTTTCAAACTAAAATAGAAACGCTCGTTAATTAGTTGATTTGCATGGTAAAACTATGATAGGGCCATGTTCCACAGGCCCTTTAATTTAAACTGGGCCATGAACGACTGGGATTCGGACCTCACTAAGAGGCCAACCCGAAGTCATATGAAAGGCCCAAATATCCACCAAGTCGGGGCCCAATACAGCGGCCCCAATATGCCTTAAATGGGGATCGTGTTAACCGACATGCGGGATGATAGTGGAAACGGCTAACTTAATGCCTCCCATCCCAGTAACGGCTGACATAACTACCCACGTCCTCCATAACTGCCCGAGATAGCAGTTATGGACGGACTATATAAGGCAGTGATTCCCATGAAGCAGGGACACTTTTTCCAACCACAAGAGAGATCATACAGGATAGAGTCAGAATCTCTCACAATCCACCTCGAGTTCACATCACCTTTCACACCTCGGCCTGCCATCTTTTGGCAGGACGAATCTTACTCAGCCCAACTTCCCATACGGCCTCATCTCCCGAGATAGGACGTATCAAACTATAACCAGTCATTTCTATTATTGATAATTTGATATACATGCACTGATGCACAAACAAAAAATTTGGTCGTTGAAGACAATGGTATAATTTTTACAAGAAAAGAGGAAATGTACTTTTATGAAGAAAAAAAATAACACGGGATTTAATTGAGAAAAAATAATAAAGTGTGTGTCGAAGTTCTATTGGATGGCGATACTACAAAAGAAAAATTGAATAGTTTAATAAATTTATTGGAAAAAGAGTGTACGGATAATGGTTTCGTAATATTTATAGTTTTTGAAATAAAGATTCCTAATTTTCTTGGTTCCTTTTACATATTTTTCACGTGATCGAACAGAATTAAAGATGAATACCATGTTTTATTAAAGTTTTTCCGATAGTAGCATTGACAACAACAATCATTTATGATCAATGTTACGTCACATACTTTTTTCTAATAATAATTAGATATTCCACGTTTTTTCTAAATAATCGAATAGTATTATTTTATGCATATTTGAATTAAAAAATTTGTCAGCCGATTATTAGTAGTAATAATAATATATTATATTATTGTTATTGTTATTGTTGATATTATTTTTATGAAAAATGTATTTTGTTCACTCTTTTAGGTCTTGTTCGGCGCACTAAGGGGAACGGAATGGGCCTGGGAACAACAAATTTTTGAACTGACTTTTACTGTGCTCGTGGGAAAAAAAAATTCACTCTGAGTGAATTTTTTTTCCCACGGCAACAGTATTTTGCCGAACAGGGCTTTAGTGTCCATCTTGAATGCATCTAATATATATATATTTTTAAACAAATATGTTAAATATGTAAACACTTAATTAATTACCTTTAACAGTTAGTTATTTTAAAATATTATAATAAATAAATATACGTATGGCTGGTTGTTGTTAACATTAATTTATTACTTCTAACAAAAATATTGCTCTTAGTCGTAGTTGGTATGGAGATCTTTTTATTTTTCTTTTAGTCATAGTTGGTATTTAAAATGTATGTTTTAGAATTGATAAGAAGATGAATAGTACCGCGAGTTTGGTCGGAGTTGAATTTTATAACTCGTTGCTAATTTGTCATCCCATTTTACATTAACAGACTCAGCATTAAAGTTGGTAGATTTTCTGTATTGAATTATTCAAGAAAGAGGCAGCTCGCTTACTGGCTATTGTATAATGTTAGAAGAAATAAAATTAAAAGAATGATTGATGGTTGCGAATCAAATTGCTTCCGGTTCATTCATCAATACGCGCATGCCACGTGTTCCAATCAAAAGTACCAACTTTGTTAGCGCCGCGATTACAAAATGTTCCGGTCTTATTAGAATCAGCAACAGAGAGTTAAAAGATCTGTATAAATTATAATATCTCACGATCGAAGACGCGATGAAGCTGATGCGGCAGGCGGTGGGGTCAACAGGATACAACACCAATCATAGAAGATAGAAGATTGAAGATTGAACACCAAGCCGACTGCTGACATGTCAGAGATGCCAGATAATCATGCAAGATAGAAAGGAAAATTTTATATAATATCTTTTATTTTCAAAAGATAGAACAAAATATTCTTCTTTTAAAATTATTAACAAAATGTTATTGTAGATTTCATTTTTTTTCTCTCTTCTCTTTCTCTCTCACTCATTCCTATTTATTCTCTGTTTTTTTCTCATTATTCACGTTTTAAAAAATGATTGAGAATTCCAATTTTGAACGGCAACCAAATCAGACCCTATTTCTAAGCGAATTTTATAACATGCTATTGTAGAAGTCAAACCTTATTCCATCAGTAAAACTAGATTTTATCTTAAATAAAACACTATTTTAATCTCTCAATGATCTCCAGTGGTATTCCATCAGTAACTAAACTTAGGATCAATTTTCTTGGGTGGACTAGAAAAGTATTTGTCTAAATCTGAGAAGATAACTTTATCGAAGTTCGACTTCTATCTCCTCATCAATGTTAGCATTAGAATGAGAGCGCTCTTCAGAATAATCAGTAGATCATTTGAATGGCAATGTATCATCTATATCATATTCTAGCAAACTTTTGTAATGGTCAAGTGACTCAACATAGAAAATTTAATTTATACAAACTCTCGGTAGTCTGAATTGAGCAATACATGAGCCATACTTGGTACCAATACTCCGTACCAGTATTGCACATAGGCAAATTTCATTTATTATTATTTTTTTCTTATGGTGCTATTCAACAAGTGATTGGTTTAGTATTTACGGGCCCTATATAAAGTATCAATGTAACATAGCTCCTCGTCCAGTGATTGGTTTAGTATATTATGTGAAACCGTGAAGGGCACTTTGTTGTTTGAGGAAAATAAGAGCTGGCAAACTGCACTAGACAACTTCAAAACTAAAAGGTACACTGATATTAAAAAGTAAAACCCAAGAGGAACGTGACTTGTAGAGGGAGTAAATAGAGAGTAAACACAAAGGAGTGGGAGGGAGGAGAAGAGAGGAGAAAGTGAGACTCACATGAGCATTTTGTTAATAATTTTAGGAGGATGATATTTTGTTCTATTTAAAAAAAAAAAAAGTATTATGTAAAATTTCTCAAGATAGAACATCAAGTATTTCATTCGAATACCGCGTCCTTTTTTCATTGGCTAAAAACGATGTTGTGTGCTGATAGACACATTAGAAAGAACTCTTTTCGTCTGCAAGAGTAGAAAATTAGTTGTGTTACTCCGCGCTTCAAAATAATTAATTTAATTTAATTTAATTAGAAGTTTAAAGTAACGCATGCTATACATTTTATAATTTCACAAATAGTAAATTAGTATTAAATAGTTATCAATAAAGTTTACAAATTTATTCGTGTCAAAGAAAATTCGTTGATAAAAATTTGAGAAAATTTAGAAGCAAAAAAGTTGGAGAAGGGAGAGAGAGAGAATGTGCACCGCCAATAAGAAGAAAAAAAGCAGGGGGTAATTAGAGAGGAGCTGGTTGGCTGTTTGTGTATTTGCTAACATGATTACGCATCTAATTTAATTTGACATGATTGCTTAAATGGTAATTACTGCCACGTCATGGCCAACCGGGAATAGCGTGACGGGTGGGGCCATTTGTAGATTCCGGAGATGAGTTGGAATATTCACCAGAAATTGTGAATTAGTCCTTTGTTTTCTGAATGTTGTAAAATATTATTATCATGATTTTTTTGTTTGTTTCTGAGAGGCATGGTAATAATAATTCCCAATGATATATAAATCTGAATTATTATTTTTTGTGACATCTCTGAATTATTCCCAAATTTGCTGAATTGTACGAGCAAATATAATATTTATCTCATATTATTCATAAAAATTACAATTTATTTATTTGCAAAAATATAAATATTTTGATGTATTATTTGAATTATGAAACAACGAATTATTCTTGAATTATATATGTATTATAAATGAATCATGAATTTTAGACATAATCAAATTATTTCTGAATCCGAACTTTGTCACTATGCCGAAATTTTTAAATATAGCACAGATTCAAAAAAAATATACCAAAACGGCACCGTTTGACAGGAATTTCAAATTTAGCACGGCCGCAGATCGGCTGAGCGGCCCCATTTCCTGGGGACCGCAGATCAGCTGAGCGGCCCCAGAAATGGGGCCGCATTTCGGCTGAGCGGACCCGGGGCCGCAGATTGGCTGAGCGGTCCCCTATTTTTTTTTTTTTTAACGAAATTTGATCGGTCCCTTATTTCCAGATTCTGACAACCGGACAAGATAAATAAGATTTAATGTTCTGTAACTCGGTGATTTTACAAATTTCTACGAATAAGTCAACGTGTTCGTATTCTTCACCTCAATTTCAGTCGCAACTGATTCCAGCACCAACAGAAACGGAAATTATTTTAACATGTAAAAGTTTGTAAAATGAAGAATGTGTTTATATGATAATTATTTTAACGCCTCAACTTCATGTCACGAAAGCAGACGACGCTCGTATCCCCAGGCCATCATCTCAGCTCCTCTTGCCACGCCATGTGTATAGAACAGAGATTTTATAAATACAGAATTCACAAAATAGGGGACCGCTCAGCTGATATGCGGCCCCAGGGGCCGCTCAGCGGATATGCGGCCCCATTTCAGGGGCCGCTCAGCTGATCTGCGGTCCCCAGAAAATGGGGCCGCTCAGCCGATCTGCGGCCGTGCTAAATTTGAAATTCCTGTCAAACGGTGCCGTTTTGGTATATTTTTTTTTGATCTGTGCTACATTTAAAAATTTCGGGTCACTATGCTAATAGGTCCTTTGTTATGTTGTTGTTTTGTTGTTGGTCATTCGGTCATTCGGTCATTTCAGGACTTTGGATACCATGTGAATATTTTTATTCCCCATTTCTGTATTTTTCTGTCATTATCCCAACTTTTTTTGTAATAAAGAGGATTATTTCTAAAAGACAGTAGAAATTGAGTGAACGACTTAGAGAAAAAAAAAAATGTACGAACAAATGGGTTAAAAACTGTGTTATTTTGGTTTATTTTTAAAAAAATTTAGAACCAAAAAGACAATTTTTATTACTTTGTGCTACTTGATAATTATATTAAGAGCACAAGAGGTGTAGAATGTGCAGGGCAAATTAAACGAAAAAGGAAAACACCAAACCTGTTTAAAAATACTTGTTTTTTTTTTTCAAGAACCTTTTAAACCTCTCCTACGTACTCTCATGTTTGGATTTGATTATCTTCCAAGTTTAATTTGCATCCCACATGTATCTTTATCAAAGTAAACAGTATTTAGACTATTTGATCGATGGATTGATATTAACACAATAGCTTTGGATTTTAACACGGCAACTTCAAAATTTTGAATTTTATAGACAATTTTGCCCCGTTATAAATATTTCTTTCAAATGTCATTTTTGTTCTCGCATGATTATGCAATCTTCTATGCATAGTGACCATTTGTTAGTTACTACATATTCTTCATTGTTAGATTTTATTCTAATTTAAATGAACGATTAAAAAGTCAACTTTTTAAAAATATGTATTTCGGTCTTCTTTTGTTTTAATATATTAATTTGTATAATAAGTATAAAAACAAATCTTACAATATCACCATTTTATTTAACATGACTAGTTGATATTGTATAAATTTCTTTTTAACGAGTATGATCTATATGATTTATTTTTCAGCAACAATTTTATTATTTTATTGCAATTTTTTCACGTGCTACTGTATTATTTTATTGCAATTTTATTATTTTATTATTTTGCAGCAACAATTTAATTTTACATTTTGACATCCGTTTGCTATCTGTATCCGTATTCGTATCCACTCACTGAAACGTGAATATGGATATGGTATCAACATTATCCGCTCTGAATTTGCTCCGTTTTCACCCCTAGGGCTAATTGACCCTTTTTTTTTTTAAGTTTATATTTACGTATGGTTTTTTATATAATTTAGGATAAAATGTCATGAATAATACTATAAATTGATCTCATTTTCAGTATAAAAGTTTATATGATTGATTCACATTATGTGTTTGTCCTCCATAGTTCGAAACTCTGACTTTGTCCTTACTTAATATTGATCCCTTTGATTGAGGTACTATGAAAGAGTAGTGTAATAAAACACCATTTCTGAAATTCGCTATAAATGATTCAAATACTATCCATTTGTCAACACGTTAGGAGAAAAGAAAAAAATGGTTGGATGGAAGAATGGTATTAGTATTACGTGGCTTTTGGACAGTATGCACATAAACTCCTATCCACAAATAACTGACATGTCATCAAGAGAGCAATAGGTTAGTTAAGGTGGGGACAATAGGTACCAATAATTTATCTTTGGTGAGGCTATTATTCGCTTGCTGTTTCAGCGCTGACAATGAGAGAGAGTTCGGGAAGTCTCTCTTAAATTAGGCGGTTAGCGAGTTTGAGGAGAATTTTTTATTCATAGAAAATATTATAAAATAATACAAGAAACGAGAAAAGGTATTTTGGATTTTTAATACATTTTACAAAAGGACAAATAGTATGTTTTCGGTTCAAAGGAGTAATATTACAAAAGAGTAATATTGAAAATCAGAAATATTACTCTTTCACTTTCTCTATTATTTTATAATATTTTCTATGAAAAAAAATTCCGAGTTTGGTTGGGTAATTAACAGTGACCTAAAGAAGCCACGTGGCAGGTATATTGCATGATTGCCTATATAATATTAGGAGGTTGCCACGTAATTGTAACTTGTGTTCTTGAGTCACATTATTGTCCGTTTGTTTAATAATTGATAGATGTTGCTTGGGGAAAATTATAAGAATATTAAATTTTAGTTGAGGTGAGTCTCTGCTACAACAAGAAAACGTGAATAATTACTAATTCAATTTCATAATGGTATTTGGTGAAGTAGTTTTTTTAACAAAAAATATTAATTGTTGTATTTGGTGAATCAGTCATCGACTATGCAAACGACATTATATTTTTCTTATTTCATTAAGTGCTAAAATCAAATTTGAAGAGTCTTTCAATCATCATAATCCTTATAAAATTTATTGTAAAAATATTAACGGTTCATAATTGTTTTTTAAATTCAGACGGATGCAAATTAAGTATATAGTTTGAATTCTAGAATTAAAAATATTTCTCTACTAAAAAGAACTGTTGAAAATCAGGAACTTTTATTTTATTTTTTACTTTTCTGATATACTTTTCTTTACTAGTTCTTCTTACTCATAAGCATGATTACTGCAGTATAAACTTAAGCAAACTGAGAAATTATTAAGCCAGATTTGGAATTGCTTCGAAATTATATTCGAGTACACATATTAAAAATATGGGCATAAATATTATAAAAATGCCATTAAAAAATATTAGAATTTTAAGGAAAGGTTATTAGGCGCGTCTTTATTTTTTAGGCAAATATATAAGCATTGTCATCCAACCTTTTTTTTTAAATAAAATGAAATAAGTCATCCATTTTAAATATTCACAAAAAAACTCGCATTTGGGTTTTTTATCTGCGATCGCAAAGAAACATTAGATTTTATATATATGAGTGATGCTATGATGCTTTGGGAAGTAAAGAGAGTGTTTTACTTCCAGCTCATATTTCTATTTTTAAAGCTCAAATAGTCAATCCGAACTTCTCAACATGATTTTTCTATTGATATGTGCTTGGAGACCAAATTTTACATTTTTTGGAAAATTTTACTATTTTTTAGAATTTTTGAAAATCACTGTTTTTCATTAAATAAAATAATAATAATAAATTCAGAAAAACACTGATTTTTAAAAATTCTAAAAAAAAATAGTAAAAAATTTCCAAAAAAATGTGAAAATTTGGTCTTCAAGCACATATCAATATGAAGATCATGTTGAGAAGTTCAGATCGACTGTTTGAATTTTGAAAATGAAGATATGAGTGGAAAGTAAAACACACTCTTTACTTCCCAAAGCATGATGGTCAATCTCATATATATATATATATATATATATATATATATATATATATATATATAGAGGAGGGATCCAATTACACCTTTTTTGGTGACACATCATGACACCGTTTTTTATATAGGTTAATTTTGTGATTTCAAAATCCAAACAGTCGATCCGAACCGTTCAACATGATCACCATATTAAAATGTACTTGGAGATCAAATTTTACATTTTTTTGAATTTTTTTACTATTTATTAAGATGGTTACAAAATCGTTGTTTTTCAATGGTCTAAAAACAACGATTTTTGTAACCATCTTAATAAATAGCAAAAAAATTCAAAAAAATGTAAAATTTGATCTCCAAGCACATTTTAATATATTCATCATGTTGAACAGTTTGAATCGACTATTTGAAATTTGAAAATAGTAGGTGTCAAAGTGTGTCACCAAAAAAGGTGTAATCGGATCCCTCCTCATATATATATATATATATAGAAAAGTGGAGGTCTATGGCCTACCAACTTCCATTTAATTGTCTATAGAGGACTCCCATCCGGGTTTTGAACCTATGACCTCCCAGATCAGAAAACATGCGTCTTTGCTACTAAACTAGATGCTTGTTCTTAAAAGATAATATCTTTAACCACAAATTAAAATAAATTAAAATATTTTTTTGAGAAATTGACTTAATTTAATATATTTATAACTCGTGATCCATGACCTAGTTGCATGAATCACAATTTTCGGATTGACATAGCTGGGTCATGTGGAAAACCGACCATTGAACATATTTTTTGGAGATGTGATCATTATTTGCAAAATTGCTGAAGCTCATGAACATTTTACGACCATTATTTGAGAAACTCCTGAAGCTCATGCTGCGAAACAATGCCATGTTCCATGACAGATCTGCGTTGGCCAGTATATATATAGCTGTAAACAGAGGCGGATTCAGGATTTTTGTGAGAGGGGCAAAAAAAAATATCGAATCAGATTTAAATCCATTAACCAATTGGATACTCGATAAAAAATAATGTTTTAACTTATAATTCTAATTACTAATCAAAATTCAACAAATTTATTTCAAATTTAACCCTTAATTTAACCCGAATTACAAATCAAACGTCCAGAGGGGGGCAAAAAAAATTTCAGGAGGAGCAAAGTGGGTCGGGACCGATAAATCTCCACTAAAACTCAAAATCCAAAGGGAGATGACAGCTGCCCCTCCCTGGAACCATCTGGGTCTGCCCTGGCTGTAGATACATTTTTATTATACCTTTTATCAAAAACAAAACAAAAAAATATTAATCCAAGAACTAGTCTTTGATTTAGTGACAAAGACTTGTGGTCTCTTATTTGGGAGATAATGAGTTCGAAATTCAAATGAAAAAAATCATTTGTTGTAATAATATGGGTATTAATTAAATAGTTGAGTGTCTTGAATTCCAATCTTTACTAAAAAAATATTAACTCTTTTTAAAACATAAAGTTATAGAAGATGAGCTAATGTATATCACGAATTAAAGCTTTTTATTTATTTTGCACTAATGTTTTGAAGTTCAAATCCAAACAGTCGATCTAAAACAATTAACATTATTTTCATATTAAAACATAAAGTTATAAGGGATGGGTTAATGTATATCACGAATTAAAGCTTCTTTTTAATTTGTGCTAATGTTTTGAGGTTTAAATTCAAATAGTCCATCCGAAATGTTCAATATGATTTTCATATTAAAATATGCACGGTGACAATTTTTATTTTTTGAAAATTATTTACTATTATTTTTATAGGTACAAAGTCATTGTTTTTCATATTATAGACCATTGAAAAAACAATTTTGTACCTATATAAAGATATAGTAAAAAAAAATTTTAAAAAGTGTAAAGTTTTAATTTTTATATACATTTAATAAAAAAATTATGCTAAGCTATTCGAATCAGCTCAACCTTAAAATAATGAAATATAGACGCAAATTAAAACAAACACTCAATCTCTAAGTCATAGCAAGAAAATTAATATGGATATAAAATTAGGTTGTTGGTCGGTGCATATATTTTTCAAATTCTCTTTTGGAAATATTATACGATAAACTATGTGGGTACCGTGTAGCAGGAAGAGTTTGGAGGTATTGACAAGTAATATCAGTGTTCTAAATAGCGCGCTATAGCGTTTTTGGACCCCAAACGCTACGCTATGACATCAAAATGCTCTATTTGCTATACAAGATGGGTTTTTTTTTAAAGCAATTTATATGGGTTTTAAATAAAGATAAAAAAAATCTCAAACCGAAATTGAATTTGTTGCTACTTGCTACAGATAAATCAATTTGAAATTGGGAATAAAAATTGGAATTTGAATAGAAAAAAAGTCCAAACCGAAATTAAAATTTGAATAGATAAAAATAGATTATGTCATGAATCATGATGCTTAAGATATTTTTAATAGGAAAAATCGATAGTTTATGATATTACTATGGATATTTTGAACTGCAATTTGGACTTTGTACGTGTTCAATATGAATATTATAATTTCTTAATTACTTTGGTGTTATTTATTGTTCTATGAGACTTTAGATAATGTTGATATTTAGTACAAATATTGAATATACGAAATGTAAAAAAAAAATGCTATTTGGAATAGCTTCCGCTATAGCGATGCTATTCGCTATAGCTTTTTTTTAGCCTTCCCGCTACGATGCTATAAACGTTATTTAGAACCTTGGGTAATATTGACCGAATTTTTTATTTATATCCAAAAAATAACTATTTTGGTGTTGAAATTCGAAATCTATCCAAACCGGAAAAAAAAATTTCCGGATTCAACATCTAACTTCGGAAAAAAGATTTCCGAAAACTCAACTCTAATTCCGGAAAAAAAATTTCCGAACTTAACAAATTTTTTTTTTAGAGAAAAATAGCTAAAATACTGAAATCTAACACTAAAAAATCGAATTGTTTTTTTAAATATTTGTTAAATTAATTTAAAAAATTTTAAAATGGTGTAGAATAATTTAGAAATTATCAAAATAGCTAAAATACTGAAATCTTGTGTAATGTAACACTAAAAAATCGAATTGTTTTTTTAAATATTTGTTAAATTAATTTAAAAAATTTCAAAATGGTGTAGAATAATTTAGAAATTATCAAAATAGCTAAAATGCTGAAATCTAACACTAAAAAATTGAATTGATTTTTTACTACGAATAGGGCCGATTTTGTGCTAAAATACGGTAAATTTACTAAAATGCTGAAATTACAATAATTATGTAGAATAATGCTAAAATATGATAAATTACGCTAAATTACGTATGAATGGGGCCTATTTTGTGGCATCTTTCATAAATCATAAAAAATAGTAAAAAAAATTCCAAAAATAATAAAAATTGGTATTCTAAAAGTTCATTACATAACTAATTTACTGAACTACGTAGATTGAATAATATAAATGAAAATCTTAATCGGAAACTTCAACTTAAGTTTTGAGGCTCTTCCTTTTGTTTTTTGGCGATTCTGAATTTGGAAAACTAGCGAAGTAGTTCGGACGCATGCGCATTTTTGCAAGCTTTCTGAAAAGTGGTCATTTACTGAAATCGGACACTCGAGCGCCGTTTTATGGCCGTTTGAAGTTTCGTCGTCGTTTTTCGCCTTCTCAGTGAAGATATCATCCCTATTCGTACGTAATTTAGCGTACTTTACCGTATTCTAGCATAATTCTACATAATTATTGTAATTTAGTGTAATTTAGTGTAATTTAGTGTAATTCAGCATAAATCAAGTAATTTAGCGTGTTTTAGTATAAATATGCTAATTATATATAAAAAAAATGTAATCTAGCAAATATTTAAAACTAAATTCGATTTTTTAGTGTTAGATTTCAGCATTTTAACTATTTGTCTCTTAAAAAAAAGTTAACATAATTTAAAGTAATCTAGTGTCAATCAGCATAAATTAACATAATTTCACGCAGTTTAGCTTATTTTAGTATAAATATGCTATCAAAAAAAATAATCTAACAAATATTTAATTTCAGTATTTTAGCTATTTTTCTCTAAAAAAAAAAAAAATTGTTAAGTTCGGAAATATTTTTTCCGGAATTAGAGTTGAGTTTCCGGAAAAAAAATTTCCGGAGTTAGATGTTGAACCCGGAAAAAAAATTTCCGGTTTGGATAGATTTCGAATTTCAACACCAAAATGATTATTTTTTGTAATTTAATTTAATTTTTGGATATAAATAAAAAATTCGGTAATATTGATCTTGCTTTCTCTTCTACCGTGCCACATGGTGATGGTACTAGGATTAGGAAGTAGTAGGTCCGCTTGGTCAAAATTGAAAATTGGCATAACAAATGAGACGATAATTAAGAAAAATGCACATGTGGTTGTGAGCGGTGGTTTCTGAATTCTTGGCTGCCAGCCATTGACATGTTCAATTGGAATGTTTTGTGGATAAAAAGTATACAAGTCTGTTACTCTTTTTAATCGATCGGTGTCGTGGCGTTACGTATTCTGTTCCCTTAAATTGAATTTGTCATTTTCTACTGCAATTATGATAAGGGAACAGTCTACGCCTTAAATTCAGAGTAAACGGCATTGGTTGCCACTAAAATTTGTATCCATTTTTATTTTTATCTCTAAAGTTTTCAAAGTTCTCATGTTAATTTATAAAATTTTCAATATATATCGAATTTTTAGTGTAGTTAACATGTGCCATAAAAGTAAATTCAATTTTTACAAGCACCTAAATTAATATTATATGGACGTCAAGATGAATAAGATTAGAATTTTTAGTTTTTTTGGAATATTTGTTAAACAAGATCAGATTGGAATGAAATCGTTGAATTTTGAAAAGAGAAATTGAACCGAAATTTTCAAGTCAAATTCCACCTTTTTCAATGGCGGTGTAATAAACAATTCTATTGACGATTCAATGGAGGCATGCAATGGAGGAATAAAGCCTTTTTCCAAAATTGAAATAGTGTCTGGTTTCTATTTTGCCTTTTTTTTTTTTTTATGCTTCGGAATGGTGTGGAAAATGCACAAGTTATTAGACATTTCTATTATATATATCAGAACTACTTTTACTTTTATTCCCAATAAACAAATATTTATTAAAGAAAAAAAATCTAAAATTAGACGAGTTTTCCAAAAAATATTTGTGTCCGGCAAATGAATAAATAAATATAATTGTCGAAATATTGAACAACGATACAATTAGTTGTTTTAGAATCCATGTAGAATAATATAAAAGAGGTATGTTATTTTAATTATTTCGTAGCATCTTAGATACAACAAATACATTTTTAAATAAGAGAAGAGAAATGAATAAATATTAACTGTTCTATTAAGATGGGTAAGAAAAGAAAATTAAATCGAACATTTAATAGTATGTGTGACATGATTTGGATAAGGCTGTGTTCGGCAGACATATTTTGAGTGGGAATTTGTTGGGATTTAGACGGGATGGAATTACAATTCCGAATATTGTTTGGCGATTCATTTTTTTATCCAAATATTTTTCAGGCAACTTTCTGCAATTCTCTGTCTGACATTTGAACAATAATCACTCCTCCTACGCTCCCCCTCCATTTCCCTCTTTTGGAGTAGGTGAAGTCGTTCTGACTAGACAGTCTTGGGTGAGGCTCCCTTCCCCTTGCTCCGCGTATCCCAATTGGAGCAGACTCTTAAGATTTGTACCAGGTTAAAAGAACGGTCCGGATCCACTAACTCTACGGAACAATACCTTTATATTACTCAGAGGATGTGATTCCAGTACCAAAGGAGGAGGGGGGGTCAGTTGCGCCCCTGATCCTACTTAGGTTCGCTCCTGACTGTCATGACATTTATTTTAAAAATATAAAGTCAGAAAACAAAGTACGAATTTCAAATTTTTTGTGGTCAAAATGAAAATTAGATACATTAAAAACAATTAGCGCAAATCGCTCTTAATATAACAAGAAGTGGGGTCCTTAGTGATTTGTTCGACACTTTGGAGTTTATGCCAAATGTTAGGAAACGATTCCAAACTCAAATGATTTTGCTATCCAAAAAACAATTGGCAGTTCGAACTTTCTTGCTGATGACAACTAGAATTCAATTGCAAAATTTGAACTCTCTGGCTACAAATTTTTTAACGGACTTGACCTTTTGTTTGGTTATAAATAAAGATGATCCGATGATGGTAATCAATCTCGGTGGATAAGATAAATACAATGTTTTTGTTTACTACACGTTGAAATTTTGATTTTCGTAATTAATTCACCTATTTTTTTAATTTATTTTTTCTCTCGTTGACAACATATTAGCTGGGTCTACAGTGCAATAAGATAAGGAAATATTAATAAGAATAAGAATAAGAATAATTATTTCAGTACCCGCACTGTACCCGCACTGTATGCCGTCACGATTAACTTCCATAACGGTACGTGGTGGTCCCCATTTCTTTAATTATTTCTTTACCTCTGGTTGGGTGTCATAGCTTAGCATATAGATATAAATACTTTATTTCGTAAGTATAATACCACAAGCATGTAGATATAAATACTTTATTACCCGCACATAAGCTAAGTCAACATTTTTTGTTGAAAAATTTTAGTGGCCCCCATATGCCGTTTGAGTGGTCCTCTAGTGCGGGTACGACACGAGGATTTTTCAAAAAAGGTGCGGGTACGGTTATTTTAGGAAAATTCATATATCATATGTAGTTAAATGTATATGTATAAATACTTTATTTCGTAAGTATAAATACTACAAGCATGTAGATATAAATACTTTATTACCCGCACATAAGCTAAGTCAACATTTTTTGTTGAAAATTTTGAGTGATCCCCACATGCCTTTTGAGTGGTCCCCTAATGCGGGTACGACACGAGGATTTTTTAAGAAAAGATGCGGATACAGTTATTTTAGGAAAATTCATATATCATATGTAGTTCAGTGTATAGGTATAAATTGTCCCGTTTGAGCTATGTACTTCACAATGTTATTATTAACATTTGTAAAACAAAATTACAGTTTTGAAACGGTTGCGGTCCTCACAAATAGTTATGACAGTTTAGGTGCGGGTACTTATATCAGCTTCCTAAGAATTATTAGATGCACATGTGGGGGACCTGAGAAAATATTCAATAGCCAATAGGACCCACGTCTGGATCTTTGAAAATAGTTTCAGTTGGCTTATTTGATTCGCATGTGAGTTCAATTAAATAAAAATTCCAATCTTTTATAAATAACTTTAACAGAGTATAAATAGCTGCTGAAATTCACCGAGTTATTTACTAGGTTAACTTCAAAATTTATCAAATTGACTTCAAAACGAAGAATCTAAATTGTTAAAATCGATATACCTCACAAATATTGTGTTTATATGTCAAATTTATAAAATTTTAAATTATTTTAATACAAAGTCAAGCAGTCAATAAATTATTAGAACGTATTAAAATTAACTTATAAACCTTTTTTTTTTACTACTTTACTTTATACTAAATTATGTCGAAGATTTATAAACTTGACATGTAAATGCATTATTTATGAAGTAAATTAATTTTAACAATTTGAATTTGTTATTCAAAGTTATTCCAATAAATTTTAGAGTTTACAGCTCATCAAAGAATTTAATGAGCTTAAGAGCACTCTAATTTTACTTATTCTCATATGTAAATCTTTATAAACAAAATGTATTATATTGTAGTCCTTTAGGTCAAATATTGTTGAAATTTTTTCTTCGACCATATCTTAATGAATTTTGATTTCAATAATTTCGGATCAGTTGACAGGTGTCATTAACAAGCAAACAAAGAGACCGGTTCCTAATTATTAAGCTTCTAGAAAAAGAACATAGAACCTTTGAATCTCATATATAGATAAGGATCTCATTTTCATTGGTTGTTTTGCTTTCTTTTTCTCAATTAACACCATGAATAGACAAACTGGTGTGGGTTCTAAATTTTGGATGACACAAAGCAGATGATGATCCAACGGTACAGGAAGTGGATTGTGAATCTCTTGAAATTTAGCAAAAAGTTCTTGTATGTCACCATCAAAAGGCAATAAATTACAAACATTATTGTACTTGTGTCTCTTGGTTTGGTTGTGGAGGAGATAGGAGTAGGTCCGATGGGCATCGGACCTACATTTAGGTTCAATTAGCTTTAGGACCGTACGATTAGCATCAAGATCTATGCGCACGGAAATTGATACATACTTGCACGGATTTTGATACAGAGCACACGAATCTTGATGCAGATCGAAAGGTCATCACACCCATCGAACCAAGGTAGGTCCGATGGGCATCGGACCTACTCTGATTCCGTTGTGGAGAGAGTTCATCATACAATCAACCATCACTTTTTTTTTTTTTTTGAGTGGTAGCAAAAAGTTCTTGTATGTCACCATCAAAAGGCAATAAATTACAAACATTATTGTACTTGTGTCTCTTGGTTTGATTGGTGGAGAGAGTTCATCATACAATCAACCATCGCTTTTTTTTTTTTTGAGTGGTGGTAAATTGGTAATTGCTGCTTATGTGTCATCTCAGCATATGTCCATGCCTATTGCACATGGGGCTGAATTGTCCAGAGCATTGTCTTGCAAAACTTGTCTAGTATAAATAAATTACGAATATATTTTAATAAAAAAAAGGAGGATTTAAATGTCTCTTTTGTTTGCATCAGTTATATTTTCATTTTTGAACTACAATGATTTAAAATCTAAAATTTAAATATTAAAATAAAATTGTTAGATATGATATATATATAATTTTCTTTGTGTACACGTAAAATATCACGACATTTTGATTTTGATTAGTATTAAGAGCTAGCAAAAAATATGGATAAATTTTGGACGTTGATTTTCAACTTATAGATCATATAAAATCAAAATAAAAAAATGATAATTTTTTATGTGCATGTAGTGAAAATAATATAGATCACATCTAATTATTTTATTTCAATATATAAATTGTAGAATTTTTTTTATTAGAAAATTAAAAATCAAAGTTATGATAAAAGCGTAAAAAATATAGAGACATTTGAACTCTTTTTAAAAAGAGAATGAAGAATGTCAAATGGGCCCTTCAAGTACTGAAGCAAGGAGGAGAAATTAAAGGTTTTATTTGTAGCAATATCACTTAGAAAGTTAGAAGTTAGAACAAAAAGAAAACGAAAAGGTGCTGAATCTTTTCTAGAACTTGAATTTTATTTAATCTACCTTCATCATTTCTCGTGCAAGATACTATAGACTTTGATCCAACTATATTCTGAGTATAACGTGGTGACAGTTTGGAAAATTTTATGGCATATTTAATTCTCATTCTTATCTAAAGACAAATATTACAATGCCCCACTATGCAAAATAATTCAGTTTTAAAATATATTTTGCTTCCAATAGGGACACACATGTTATTAAATTGTGGTCTGACAGATGTGCTTGATTTATTGCAATCGGTGGCTTGCTGGGAAATTTGTCGTCAAGAGCAAATTTAGGGGAATGCCCTCGTGGGCTCACTGGATTGGAGGAGACACCAATAATGCACGATTCTGTCCAATCAAGAATAAGAAAGAAAGAAATAAATAAATAATACATTATTAATTATAGATAAGGGTAAAATGCAAGGTTTTAAATAGCGCGCTATTGCGGCGCTATAGCACCGTTATAACGTTTTTGGACCATAAAAGCTATAGCTCTATTGCGCGCTATAGCGCTGTTTTTTCAGCTGTTCCGCTATAACGCGATAAACGCTATTTAAACATTTGGTAAAATGTCTTCATTTTTTACTTTCATTTTTGAATTTTTTAATAACAAAAATTAAAATTTATGTCACATAACTGTTAAATTTAATCATATTATTATCTCTACATGCATGTAAAAATTATTACTTTTCAATTTTGATTTATATGAATCAATAATTTCAACATCCAACGTTCATATTTTTTTCCACATCGGTATATTTTTGCATGTTTTTGATACTAATTAAAACAAAATTGAAATGCTATACATGTACAAAGAGAAAAATATATCTAACAGTTTTATTTTGACATTTAAGTTTTAAATTTTAAATTATTGTAGTTCAAAAAAGAGACATAAAAAATTGAAATATTTGAACTCTAATTATATAGCACAACAATGCCTAGTTTCTCGGGTCCGGATCCCCTAAAGTAACTCAATCTTTGGATTTTGGATTGAGACCGTCCGATTCGAATTCATCGCTTGAGATTGTCTTGAGATTTGAGTTCGTTATCGGAATGTGTGCACTCACTTCGCGGATGAATTTTTGTGGATTCGAATCTGACGGTCCCGATCCAAAACCCAGAGATTGAGTTACTTCACTGGATCCGAGCTCTAGTTTCTCGGCATGCCCCATACTTCTTGTCTCATAGATAAAAGGTAAACTGCCTGATTCGGCGGAGGAATTAAAAAAAAAATTATTATAGTGTAATTTTATTAGAAGAAAAAATATTAATATTTATAGAATTTATATAATATAAAGGATAAAATATTGCAGTGTAATTTTTTTTTGTGCATAAACATTCGTAAAAACAAATTTACGATAAACATCGATTTTTTGTGAGATTTTAAGTTCAATACTTAGTGATACATCGGAAATGATTAATCATATATAAATGTAAATTTATATATAATTTATTCTTTTCAACACATTAAAATATATCTGGAGGAAATTTTGATGCATTTGATACAATATAATCGGGTACACATTTCGACATGATTGTTTTTTATTCATACATGTACATAACTATTTTGAACTCTATTGCAATGCTTTGTATGAATAAAAAACTGTCATGTCAAAATATATACTCATATAATCATGCACAAATAAAATTGTGCAAGATTTTCATCTTTTTCGGTGCACCAATTTTGCATGCACGCGGCACAATCAACAATATATATATATATATATATTTTTTTTGATGAAAGTGGTATAGTACCACCTTGTTTCATTAGAAACAGAAATGTTCTTACAAAAATGTACCTCAGACAATTACATATCAGCATTAACAAAAAATCAAAAAATCCCTCTAGATGTGAAGCAAACTAGGGGATATCTAAATCAGCTAATCCAACTAAGTATAAGAGGAGAATAGCTATAGTCTGCTAGGTATATATCATACAAAACAGTAAGTACTATGGTATCACATTAAGAGGAACTAAGTAGCTGCAGAGGGATTAACAGTGGAGCTGGTATGGGCACTGGAGGTAGAAGAAGCATAGGCAGCATCTGCTCTATCTCGGAGGTAGTCCGAAAGGTCGGACCCCTCTAAACCAAGAGTTGGATCTTCCTCTGAATCCCAGCTGCAGTTGTCCTCCTCCGATGTATCTGTCTCCGATAGGATTATAACATTGCCTGCCTGAGACAGATTCGTAACATCCATAGGCAAAACTAAGATTAATTTAAAAAAAGAATCATCTAAGTTAGATTTGCAATCAACAATATATATAAATTTCCAACAGATTGCTAGTTCAATCCTTAATCGCAGGAGAGTATTATTGGGATTTGAGATTGATGTGAAGTTAAAAAGAACGGTTCAGATTCAATAATTGTAAAAGATTCCTTATTACGGTACCGGAGAGGATCTGAATTTCTCCATTTTCGATACATCAACATTTGTGTGCATAAATTGCACCGGACACGTTAACACAATAACATTACATTTGTGTCAGCTTCCGAACAAGTGATAGTTGGCAAACCTCAATAACACTTGGTAATTATGCTGACTGCTACAACCTTAAACCGTATTGATAATACTGCTAAAACCTTATCAATGGTTTGATTATTAATCATTACAGCCGGTCGGTGCTGAACCTTTTTTAATTAAGTGGTCTTTAAAATTATTCCTGGCTCAGGTGTTTGAATAAATTTGTAAAAAAATAAATAAAACCGGGTAGATTTAGCGGTTTGGAGATGAATTTCTCCGATTGTCCAGGAAGGAATGGAAGAAAAAAAAAACTGAGTTATTTTGTTGCTTCTATAATATTCTTCTTGCAAACTCTTCCTCTTTGTTTATATACAAGTTCGTAGCACACACTGTAAAAAGTATATGTATTATATTTTTACTTGTCTGATTTTAAAGTTATAAGTTATTTTTTATGGTTGTCAATGTTGTTAAGTTTATAAACGTATTGTTTGCATTATAGATTAATTGTGTATTAATTTTCATGCAATTCTAATGTTATTTGATAATCCATTAATAATCATTAAATAGGAAGAGTTGTAAATATTAAGTCGCTTGGTAAACGGCGAAACTTGCATTAAATTTATTTTTTATTCACATTTATGATGTAAACAATATATACATTACACTCTAATTTTTATATTTTCAAACTATTAGTTATTTTTTACGGTTATTAATATAATCGGTTTAATTTATTATTAATAAATCTTCACCCTAAATTTTTTTTACTAATAAACCTTGGCAATGCTGAGTTCCTTTCAATTCTCAAAAATTAACTGAAGTGTGAGTTATGGGAGGCAGCAGCAGCGTGTTTTATAGGCAAAATAGTCTGAAACAGCAAAAATTAATTCTGGACTTCAAACCGCAAAAAAAAAATCCCCAATTTTACCAATAACCGCAGATTTAATTTCCAGTTCTAGAACCGCAGAAATTATTTCCGGTTTTGGGTTGAAACCAGGACAATAATGTCCTGTCAAAAGGTCCAGAATCGGAATTTTTTTTTGCGGTTTGGGCACTTTTCGAATTTCTCTCAGAAAGGGTGTATATTTTAAAATTATTTATTTATTTTGGATATTAATAAAAATTTCGGTAGCTGAAGTATGTACGGTTTCTATTTCTTCAAAAGCAGATGTTAAAAAACAAAATAACCTTATTATTTCTTTAAAAACTTATAATTGAAAAAATTAAAAAGATTCACAAACTCCATTTACACATTCCAAATTATAGTCTCAATCCAATACCGGTTAAATCTGAATTAAATATCTGTACAAAAAAGAACATGTTACCTTCGTTAAATTGTAGCTTTAGTGACTTATTCTTGCAAACTATAAGAAATTCTTGAAATTAAAATGCTTGAAAGTAGCTAAATAGAATGAACGGTACTTGTTCGAGAGGTGCTATGGACACCACCAGATTTACTTACACAGCACGCGTACCAAATAATTTCGATTGCCGTCACATGTGGACAATCTATGGCAGTTCTGTTTCGTTGCCTTTTTGTCAAGAAACTGATACTTTTAACCTTTTACCACCTTATATTCTTATACAAATCTCAAAGCTTTCTTAACTTTTATTTCATAATGCTCAACATAACGTGCTGGGCTTAGCTCAGCCATGGTGTAAAACGACTTGGTGCTTCAAGTCTCATTATTTTCATTTTGAAAATCCAAACTACCGATCCGAACCGCTCAAGTTGTTCTCCATATTGAAATGTGCTTGGAGACCAAATTTTACATTTTTTGGAATTTTTTTACTATTTATTAAGCCACTTTGAAAATCACTGATCCGGCGGTCCAGAAATTTTTACTGTTTTTTTACTGTTCATAAGGATTTTCAGATTTTCAAAGTGGCTTAATAAATAGTAAAAAAATTCCAAAAAATGTAAAATTTGGTCTCCAAGTACATTTCAATATGAAGAACATGTTGGAAGGTTCCAATCGACTATTTGAACTTTGAAAATGAAGATATGGCGTGGAGGACCAAGTCGTTTTACACCATGGCTTAGCCTAGTCGGACCCCAACATAACTTACCATGACCAAAATTATCTTTCCTAATATTTTTGTTTTGGCTTGATCGACGTCTTAATCAATTTTTTTATTCTTCATTCAATGTAATTAAATGCCACCAAGCTCAATTTTTATTTAAATTATTAATATTCAGAAAGAATGTTAGAGTATTATTTAGATTATTAATATTAAAAAAGAATGTGATAAAAAACAAACTCTTTCAATACATTTTTTTTTATCCCAAACACATTTTATAATTTTATAATTGTTGTTCCATTATACTCTTCCAACTATTATTCAGACGTCACTATTTCACATTTCATCAAACGGTCGTCAAATTATAATCAAGCAAAAGTTTGAACCGAGGTACCAAATAAACCAGAGGTTCAAAATGTTTAAGGATCAGCTACAAGACCTACCTCAGTTGAGTTTACAGAATCATTTTGCATCATTCTCTAATATGATTGTGGTGGGGCCTCCAATAATGCGAATAAATTATCCAAGTGTTCAGATTTGGTCCAATACTCCAATTGCAAATCAACATCAAGATAATTTTGGAAAACAACACCAGGCGCGGTTTTGGTAAGTTAGTACAGCTTGACCGAACTGATGTCTTTTTTTTTTTTTTTGAAGATATAAATGAAATTAAACTTCTAAATTTTAAATATTCATAAAGAATCTTCCAGGTAAATTTTTGTAACCTGCATACAGAAAATATTAGCTAGCAACTTCAAAATCTTCTAATTGCATATATCTCATTGACACGTTAGTGCACGAGATTATTAAATCAAAATATTTCATTTTATTTCAAATTAAAAATGTTATACATAATTGCTTATCTATATGCCCAAGTGGCTACATGTTGGGAGCAAAATAAGTCATGATAAGATTTAACAACAAAAGTTTACCAACTGGGCAAAGTTTAAAAGCCTATTCTTTTAATTTCATTGACTTGTACATTTACTTGTGTATTTTATATAATTAAACTTTAGGTCCTTTATTATCTTTGTTTTTCTATTTGAAAAGCAATTAAATGTTAATCCAAGAGAGATATTAAAGGCAAATATCCGGGAAAGAGATGGGCGAGGCAATAATTCTCCTCATTATTTCTTCATCTTCTTATCTTTGTGTAAACCAAACATGATTTAAATTTTGAGAAGTAATATGAGATTAAGCACTTTGCTTCTATTTTGATTGGATACATGAATTCAAATATGAAAACTTTTAGTTCAAATTTCATGTTCATCAATTACTTCATGAATAACACGTGATCCAATAAATAACCCATTTTCTCGGCTCAATTTCAATCGATTGACTGGAGTCCTTATCCTATAAAGTAACCCCAATTTATAATTTTTGATGCGGACCATCCGATCAGAAATTCGGACCAATCCGGTCCGTTGTGGATCGCATGAGGCCCCATTAATATTTGTGTTAGTCTGTTAGTGCAGCTCGGACGGTCCGGATCAAACCTCAAAAATGGGTTACTTTAGGGATCCGAATTCGCTTGACGGATTGGCAAAACTCAAAAGTGAAAAAAAGATTGGGCCGTGAAGAGAGATGTGGATATAAGGAAGAGCCCAACTGGTGATCTTAGCAATGTTTGTTTCCCTGCAACACATTAAGCAGGCCACTTTGGAGGAGTTGAGACCCAAATCTTAAAACTACATTCACCTCTTCAACGGTCTCCCCATAAATACAAAATACTGGGTTGGCAAATGGCAATTGAGGCTGTTCTGGTCCTTGTATGTAATGCTCAATATATACATTGCATGGATCTCTGACAAAAGTTTTTGGTAGCTGGCAATGGGTGAGGAGAAAAACAGAGAAAAGCCCAGGGAGAAGGATTGCAGTTTGCCCCCACACCAACTTCACCAAAAAGGAGCAAGAAAATCAAGCACAGTGATACATGCTCACTCTTGCAACAGAAATTAATGATACACACACGTACAGGGACCAGAACTCACAGAGTGACTTCAAACCTTAAGTCACTTATTGCTTACAAATCGTCAGCCTGTCGGCCTGTAAAGCTTGTTGTCCTATTCAATCGGAAGCAATGGCACTTGAGGAGGCTATTAAATGGATCCGAATGGAAAGTTTCACTGAATGCACTTTTAAAACAGGCTGTCAGACACTCTCTAATGCCGCAAATGGCTTACAACCACGAACTGGTATGGACTGGCGGGTTTTCACAGAAGTGTCCAATGTTTGCAAAGCATTCAAAGAGATGCCTGGTTTTCAATGCTTGTATATATGTTCCTAGAGGCCAAAACGTTTTGTCTGATTATCTTGCAAATAAAAGAAGATTAGAGGGGTGGGATTATATAAGTTATAGTTTTCCTATGTTTTTACAATAGCTGGTATAGAGTTTTCACGATTCCTCTTTTTCTCATTACTATTGTATTAGCTAGAGAAAGTTGATCAGTTGTGACTGATGTACTGGTACAGCCTACGGGCTTTTGAAATTATATATATATATATATATATATAGAGGAGGAATCCAATTACACCTTTTTTGGTGACACATCATGACACTGTTTTTTATATAAGTCAATTTTGCGATTTCAAAATCCAAACAGCCGATCCGAACCGTTCAACATGATGGATATATTAAAATGTGCTTGGAGATCAAATTTTACATTTTTTTGAATTTTTTTACTATTTATTAAGATGGTTACAAAATTGTTGTTTTTCAATAGTCTGAAAACAACGATTTTTGTAACCATCTTAATAAATAGCAAAAAAATTCAAAAAAATGTAAAATTTGATCACCAAGCACATTTTAATATATCCATCATGTTGAACAGTTTAAATCGACTATCTGAACTTTAAAAATGGTAGGTGTCAAAGTGTGTCACCAAAAAAGATGTAATTGGATCCCTCCTCATATATATAAGACACGCTAAATTGCGATATAAGATGCAAACACTTTAATCCGGTTCACATTATATAAAAAACTAGCTTTTGAAACCCACAAGGCAATAACTCATGTTACCTCAAAGGTAGCCCAAGTTATTTTGTTGACAGTGGGGACAACTGCAGGGCCATTTAATAAAGGTGGCTTAAATTAGTTTAACAGAGCTAAAAGCGCACTATCTATAATCATTAGACCACAACTTACACGAGGATGTTTGAGGGTCAAATGGGATTTACATATCCAACTTTTGCTCCATGTAATTTCTGATTAGGGTGTGTTGTTATATTTTCATATTGTAAGTGACTACTATGTAACCCTGTGTTGTGTGAAATAAAGAAGCCTACGGGCATGCAAGATTGCAAAAAAAAAAAAAAAAAAATTTGAACCAATACATACAATTAATTAAATAAACCAAGGAAAGAGATAGTAGAGAGGATCCAACCATATATTCCAAAACAAAAGTACAGTATTTCAACGCATGTCTCAACAAACAAAGCCTAGATAAACAGATAAACAGACAAACCGCGAAGCATGCAGAAACTCAAGTCTTAAACCCTAAAATACATAGCACTAACATAAATGATACAACTCAATAACACGTGACAAAGCCGAGATGATAAGATCCATAGTGCCCAAACCACCAGGTACTGATACCCAGTTTTTGACCTTTATTAAACAGATCCAGCAACAACACACTGACAAACCCTAAAAATCTCACTTTTATTCTTCTTTCTCAACAATACGGACAACGTTGGAGACTCCAGAGTGAGTTTTGTCAGAGATGGGACCCTCGGGAAGGTCAAAACGGCATCGCCTCATAAGGTTAAACTCGCTGCCTGGTGGCTGTGGGTCCACCACCTCCAGCATTGCCTCAAGCTCGTCTAGCATTGATTTCTTTGCAACACGCACCATGTAGTCTGGTCCCTGCAAAATATAATTGGGGGAGGGGGCAGTGGTTAGATCCGAAATTCCTTTTGCTAAGGATTTCAAAATTGGTACTGAACTATGTATTGACTGATACGAGCTAATTTTTGGACAAGTTATGAACAGTTGATTCGCATCGAAATTTCAACTGCTGCCACCCTTTATGCAAATTCATAGCTCCGGAGTAACAGCACTGGCAGTCAGGTACTTTAAGAGATCCCAATTGACGAGTAAAGCTAAGACTAAACAGTACTAGAGAAAGGACAATCACAATTAATTCACGGATCAAACACACACAGACATGCACACAACACCTACAAGCTCACACATGCATGCCGGCATGTTCAAGTGACTGAGTAAAAGAGGGAGATACCTCAAGGTCCTGAACTGTGAGGAGGAGAACCTTGATCTTCTGAGAGAAGGTTTGGCGCTCTGCTGCATCACAGGCTACACGGCGGCGGTATGCAAAGTTGTAGAAGAGGTCACGGATCTCCTTTAGTCTGGCCTTGGCAACTGCCATCTGACGCAGGCACCGCAGCACCTGGGACCGCCTTGCTAGGTGGGCCCGGTAGTTCATCTGTATCATCATTGCTGCATCTTGTGGAGATAGCTCCTTTCTCTTTCCCTTGTCACAGCAACCTGTGGAATGCCTGAGATCACCAGGTTTGAAAACATAAAGCTATGATATTGGTATATTGCTGCAAATGATGACTAAAATTTATCTTGGCAGACAATAAGAGCAATTAGCAGCTGTTTCATCGCTCAGAGTGGTTTCTAAAGAAAAGGTTCAGTTTCTTATAACGTGATATTTCTTATTTGTTGGTGTGTGTGTGTGTTTGTTTCACAAAAGTTGATATCCCATTTAGTATCATACAGCAGCCACAAGTCATATATAACAACAGGACCCTCTTTGCTGGTTCGGAATGACCAGGTATGTACAAGAACCACAGGTAAAGAAAAATGCTGCCTAATAATATTTAGTACTTCACAAATGAATCTGCATAAGCATATTGAGATCAGAATGTTACAAAATTAACTGAGCAAATGTGAATCTGCATAAATATAATTTAAAAACCATTTCAGTAGTAAATAACGCCAAGAATAAATCACAATCCAAATTCAAAATCTCGCGGCATAAGAGTTCATACACAAGGAGCATATTATTTTCATACACATAAGCAGATATCAAAATTAAGAAAAAGCATAAACATAAATAGCTTAAGAACAAGAACACTAATTCTGAAAACCTTTTCAGATATGAAAATAAAAGAATAAAAGAATAAAGAAATACAACATTGTAAACCCCTCAAATGCTACGAGTGGAAAGGTTAATCCGACTTAAGAGTGACATCGGCATCCCTGCAAAACCATTTGAGGTTTCTAGTTAAAAATGGCAACTTCAAAAGTTAGGAAGAACATCCTACATATCCCTACAAAAACTAAAAGTATCCGGCATAAACAAAAGAAACAAAACAAAGAATTCCAGTACATTTGAGAAAATGGTGACAACTGACAAGAGATACTGGATATGCTTTGTGGGTGAATATAGGATGCATTCAACATTGATATTATGAAGTTTCACAGGGAATAGAATAAATATGAGAATCACACCAGAAACTCCGAATACTGAAGATCTTGCTATGAAGCTTTCGAAGTGCTTACAGGTAGTCTTCGAAAGATCTTACTGTTTTTACTGAAGCTGAAGTTGGATATATATATAGAGAGAGAGTCCGGCTAAATTGCTTCCGGAAGCACTTCGACTGAAGTGCTTACAGGTCGAATTTAGCCGTTTGATGTTCAAAACGTTGAACTAAATAGCTCAATAAATTGGTTATATAATAAATATGTAGAATACCGATTTTTACTATTTTTGAAATTTTTTAACTATTTTTATGATTTTTGAAAGATGGACTTTTTTGACCTAAAAATAAAAGTATTTTTAAGCCAAAAGAGACCATATTTCAAAAATCATAAAAAATAGTTAAAAAATAGTAAAAATCAGTATTCTACATGTTTATTATATAACCAATTTATTGAGCTACTTAGATCGACGTTTCGAACATCAAATATTAAAATTTGAACCCTTAAGCACTTCGGTCGAAGTGCTTCCGGAAGCAATTTAGCCGGACTATATATATATATAGAGAGAGAGAGAGATGGGCTATTGTGCTTTGCAAAGTAAAACAACGTTTTACTTCGGGCTCCTTTTTGGATTTTCAAAGTCCAAACAGTCGATCCGAACCGTTCAAGTTGATCTACATATTGAAATGTGCTTGCAGACCAAATTTTACATTTTTTGGAATTTTTTTACTATTTATTAAGCCACTTTGAAAATTGCTGATCCGGGTGAACAGTAAAAACAGTGCAACAAAATTCTGGACCATGTGATCAGCAATTTTCAAAGTGGCTTAATAAATAGTAAAAAAATTCCAAAAAATGTAAAATTTGGTCTGCAAGCACATTTCAATATGTAGATCAACTTGAACGGTTCGGATCGACTGTTTGGACTTTGAAAATCCGAAAAGGAGCCCGAAGTAAAACGTTGGCTTTACTTTGCAAAGCACAATAGCCCATCTCTATACATATGAATCTAGCTAATGTGCTACATGTAGCATAGAGGGCCTCCA